>JAZKJV010001489.1:434392-660855 GCA_037367405.1 Ottelia alismoides
TTATCACATTTTATGTGTTTCCGATGTGGAACTATGTTTGGATTGGATTCTTATAAGCTCCCTCATTTACATTCGTAACATCCTCATTGCGACATGATCCATCGGTTATTGACAATGACAGTGGTGGTTGCATTCTCCGAGTAGCATTTTCCATCTACCACTTTGTATGGGTGGCTCTACCTCTCAGGTAGTCTTTTCCATCATTAGAGAAAAGTTGGCTTTGATACCATTTGTAACGCCAATGATCTGTTAATAGAGAGAACTGACCCTGATAATTTATTGGTTCTGAGTCTGACCCAATTAGATCCGTTGACAACCACTCAAAATACTTAAGGCCAAATTACCAATGAGTAATTTACACTACTTGTAACCGACTCTCACACTTCGTATGTTTCCAATGTGAGATTGTGTTTTGGGTTGAATTCTTGCGTATTTACTAGTTTTATCACGGGTTCGGATGATTGTATGAGTTGAAGGGCCACACAGTACTCTTCTTTATGAGGCCATAGGTCACATTATTGATTGGTTCAATAGTGTGATGTTTGTTTTCACATGTGATGTCAATGGTGAGTAGATAAGACGGACCAATGATAAAGGCAGTGGGCATCCACGATCATAATATGTTTATTTTCGGAGGTAAGTCGAAGCGATCATTGCGTTGAGATGATGACATCAACTCCACGTGGAGACATCGCAACCGTCTGATCAATCTTGGACTGTAGTATCGTTCCATGAAAACCGGACATTTTTAGAGATCCCTCGAACAATATGAACCGTCCAGTATTGTTTGGATGGACAGGATGCAAATTCCACCCCAAATACAACACCATGTCGTCTTAAATACGTGACGTCCGTATTTGTCCTCCCTTTAATACCCAAACATCTGTGCTAAACACACACATAGAACTCATCTTGCTAACATGAGTCCCACAAGCATTCTCATCCCACTCCTTTGTATGACCGCGTTGGTCGCCGTCGTCTCCGCGGACTGCACCTGCGACTCCCGACGACGACGAGCGGAGGAACAAGCCCGAGGCGCTCAGGCTGAAGATCGTCGCCATCTTCTCCATCCTCTGCGCGGGGGCTGTCGGTGTCTGCCTGCCTGTGCTGGGGAAGTCCTTTCCTTCCCTCGCTCCCGAGAGCAACCTATTCTTTGTCGTTAAGGCATTCGCAGCTGGCGTCATCCTCTCGACGGGGTTCATTCACATCCTCCCCGACTCGTTCGACAACCTCACATCGCCATGCCTTCCCGCGAAGCCGTGGCAGGTAAAGATGCAAACGGATATGGATATATATATACACACACAAGTGACGATTTAAATAAAGCGATTTTTTGTTCTTACATTTAAAAATATTAGTATCATATACACATTACATCTATAGAATATCTTTCCTCCAAAATAGGAGTAATAAACTATCCCTCGTCAATATTTTATTAGAAGCGGCTTTTAACTTTGAAAGGATCGTTTTAATCGAGAGAAAGAATATCCGGGGATTTACTGACAGCTAAATTTAACTTTATCTAAACAGCGAGTAATACCCTTTTTCCCGTGAAGGTAATAAAAATCCAAAGCTTTACTGGTAAATAACGAACTGAAAATCCAAAGCTTTGCGGGTCGACGACGGCCTGAAGGAGGTGCAGGTCGAGGACAGTGAAAGGGAGCGGGAGGAGGGGGGAGATCGGGGACAACGCAAGGGAGTGGAAGGGGAGTGATGTCATCTTTTGTAAAATTTTTAAAAAAAGAGAGCAATATGCACATCTTTTTACGGAATCTGGTAATATTTAACGGGCAAATGGAGGGGAGTTAACCACAGGATTTGTAAAGCTAAGGATTAGCAAGTTGAGGGAAGAATTAGATTGTTTCAAAGATCGGAGGTAATTAGCAAATATTATAAAGTCTGCCGCGTAAAACTTCCTTTAAAAAAAAAAGATTTGTCAACAACCTCACCTTTTTTTACATTTTATTAATTGCAACCAAAATACCCCACACTATGACACTAACACGCAACTAAAAATTCCATTTTTTTTACTAAAACCGTATTAAATTTTGGGTCCTTCCCTGTGATCCAGTCATCCAACAGCACTTTCCTTTTATTTTATACTTTTTTGTTCATGGTTGCAATTAGTTAGTTTCTTAAGTACATACATGTATTTTTCTTTGCAAAATGTGCGTCAATTCCCTGGCTTTTTTTTAAACTGTAATTTTGGACTTTTATCAATTGCGCCCATGAGATATTGCAATATCAATTATGTCCTTCCTTTTTTAAGAATATCAGTTGTGCCCCTGACTTCTTCTACAATGATCTCTTGTGCCCTTCTCTATTAGTTGAACTAAGCCATAGTTTATTCAAATCATGATTTAGTTTAGAGCGGCATAAAAAATGACGAAACCCTTCTCCTACTTTAAGTTGGGTCGACTACATGGATTCCTACTCAAATCATGTTGAAAAATCCGACTATTTTTTATACTGGTTGTCAGCTACTAACGCAACTCCCACAAGTGGGATTTGAACCTACTCCTTTGGATGGTAGATGCATTACACTACCACCATATCATTAGTTAAGAGCGACATAACAGGGAAAAACCCCTACATCCTCCTCCACTCCCCCCTCTTGCTCGATGGTGTTGACAAGCTCGATAGGAAAACACACACCTTCTATGTTCATCATTCTCAACTTCTCCCTCACCTCAAATCCTGAGCCACGTTTCTGATTTACGAGCATCACATAGAGACCAACGGGAGCAAGAACCATCCATTTTCAGGTGAGCCAAGGACCAACTCTCTTCTTTGCATCGATCACATCTGACCTTTGCTCCGAGTCCTTCCTCCTCCATGCGAGCCAAGGATGAGTCATCTGCCCTACTCCATTGCTTGTGAATTAGCTTTGTCCTTGCAACAACATTTACACTGCCTTGCAAATAGCATCATGGGCATCTCTAGGTTGAGGGGTGCCAGAGGAAGGGATCGGAGGAGGAAAGTGTCAAAGGAGGATGGGGTCGTCAGAGGAGGAGGAAGAGGAGGGGCTAGATGAGGAGGAAGAGGGGCTGGAAGGGGAGGGATGGTCAGATGAGGAGGACGAATGCTGGAAGAGGAGGGGGTCGAACGAGGAGGGGTTGAAAAGGGAGGGGGATCGGAGGAGGAGGATAGGGTGGGGGAACAAAGGTAGGAGGGTGGTCGGAGGAGGAGGAAGGGATGGAAGGAGAGGAAGGTCAGAGGAGGAGGATGGGGCAAAGAGGAGGGGCTGGAAGGGGAGGGCAGTCAGAGGAGGAGGGGCTAGAGGCGGAGGGGATGTCGGGGGAGGAGGAGTATGGGATAGAGGGGTAAGAGGAGGGGCTAGATGGGAGGAGGGGCTGGAGGTGGAGAGATGTCACTGGAGGAGGAGGATGGAGCAGATGGGGAGGAGGAGGGGATGGATGGGGAGGAGGGTCTGAAGGGGAGGGGGAGGATGGGGCAGAGGAGGAGGGATTTGAGTGGGAGCAACACCTTTCAACCCTTTTTTATCTAATTCACCTTGTGTCCCATAGTTAACATCTGTTTGCATTGGGTAGGGATGGCAACCAACACGAGGGACACAAGTGATCATTTTGGAAGAAGTCAAGGAAGAAATTGATATCCCAAAAAAGGAGATTTTTTTAAAATAAATACTAACTTAATATTAATTAAATAGATAGGTATGGAAATAAAAAAATAAAAATATAGACATAAATTGGCACTGAGGTGCCGATCTGCGGAGAATGCCCAAAAGGGCACCTCAAGTGTCGATTTGGGTGGGGGCTTTTGCACTCTCTTCCCACCATTTTGCATCCATACCCTATCCCAAAAATTATTGATATAAATAATTCTCTCATTTATAATATTAAAAGTAACTATATTTAAAGGCACTCTTTCACTTCATGCATTCATTTTAATAATCCTACTAAAAGTTAGTTAGTTCTTAATTTTATAATTACGGTAATGGAAATTAACTTTTTGGTATTAAATAACATCCTACTTTAGATTTATTGTTATATGGATATATATTTATTTATTTATTTTAACGTATATGGATAATGGTAAGAAAATAAGGTTCATTTTTTGCAAATGTAGACATGAATATGATAGTTTTCGTTTTTTTTATATGGATATATACACAATTATTAATTTTTTTGGATATAGTTATGAATCTTGAGACATATACTTGAATATTTTCAAGAGTTATGTATTATCTATATCAAAAAAATGTGGTAAAAATAAAAATGATATTAATATTTTTCTATACTAACATATAACTAATACTTATTTATGTGTCTATATCAAAAAAAGAAAAATGATATCTAGATTTATATTGGTTTACGTAAATATGAAAATGTATTGGACGGATACAATTTATCCTATCTTTTTGTTATAAAAATAAAAGTGATATCTATATTTGTTTCAATATATGTAAAAATAATTTAAACTTCTTTCATTTTATATATCTGTATTCATTAGAAAACTAAATATTCATGTCCATAAAAATAAAAATACATATCAATATCCACCAAAATTTGTATACGATAGTGTGCATAAAAAATTATCCGATCTTATTGTTTGGATAGGAGATAACAAACATAAACGAACTTGGACAAAATATTTATCAGTGCCCAAATATCTACATGTATAAATCTAAATGTATCTACATGTATAAATATAGATTCCAAAAAATTAATTTCTGTTACCGTAATTATGAAATTAAGAACTAACTAACTTTTATTAGGATGGTAAAAATGAATACATGGAGTGAAAGAGTACCTTTAAATATAGTTACTTTTAATTTTATAAATGAGAGGGTTATTTGTATCAATAAACTTTGGGATAGTGGATGCAAGATGGTGGGAGAAGAGTGCAAAAGCCCCCACCCAAATCGGCACTTGAGGTGTCCTTTTGGGCTAGGGTGGAGCATTGGGTCGGTCGGCCCGGACCCAACACTGACCCGACCCGCAAAAGCCCAGGCCCGGCCCGGACCCGATGTATATATGGGCCGGGCCTGGGCCCTAATATTGTCGAAATTTCATACCCAGGCCGGGCCCAGCCCGAACCCGTGATGATCCGGGTTAGCCCGACCCGACCCGATGGTTTCTACGTGGCTTTATTTGGATCAAACTGAATGATGTGGTTGCATTTAAAATTGCAGCCATATGATTTGTTTCTGCTTTAATACTTCATTTCAATACTTATGTGAGAAACATTTGATTTAATGCAACTACTACTGTTGTGTAAATGTTTTTTTATATTATTTCTTGTAATTATGATACATCCAATTAGACATACACGTGACCATAATATGTTTTATTCCGCAAAGGTCCATGCATAATAGCCATATGCAGTTGTAGATGGTAGATGTGAGGTTATTTTATGTGGCTCTCTTGTCAACTAAACTAGGTAAACATCTATCAGTGTTTAAACACTGACAACCAAGTACCTTCGAACTTCAAATGCATGATATGCAAATGTTGAGCATGTTGTAATTATGCTAATAGGTGTTGCATTATCTATACCAACTTAGTTAAATGGCCACCTAATATGATTGATATATTACAACAAATGGATCTGGGCAAGCCTAATAGTGTAAAAAATGAGATTAGTTACATGTTTACCGAGATTAAGGATATAAACAACTTTGTGCTAGCGATATTTAAAGACTGGAAGTAGGGAAACATTAAATAGATAATATCATTTTTCCAAAGTTGAAGTATCTTCTCCTCATCGTAACAGCATCCACAGATATTAAGAAAAAAACATCTCACATATGCAAAATTTCTTCATTTGCACGAGGCCAGACAATGATGTTTTTTGTGTGATGGATGTTCCCAACCTCATATATAAAAATGGGCATTGAAATTTTCCAACATGCAAATTCAGCTTCAAGTAATCAAAATGGGGGGTAGGTCAAGCCCGGCCCGAACCCGAGCCCGACCCTACGGGCCTTGGGCCGGGCACGGGCCCTTGATTTACCCAAAAACTCGGGCCTCGACCCGGCCCAAGACCCGAATAAAATTGGCGGGCTTGGGCTGGATTTTCTCGGGTTGGGCCGGGTCGAGCCCAATGCTCCATCCTATTTTGGGCATTCTCCCCAAATGGATACGCCAGGTGCCGATTTATGCCTATAGTTTTATTTTTTTTATTTCTATACCCATCTATTTAATTAAGATTAAGTTAGTATTTATTTTTAAAAAAAAATCCCCAAAAAAGTAGGAGGATAACTGATATTCCAATTTCTAAAGGGGCACGACTAATAAAACCCCTTATGTTTTTGCTAATTTCTGATCAGCAAAATTAACTTAATTGCGATCAGATCCTTTTTTTCCATTTTAGCCATCGTATTATTTAATTGAATACAACTATGCGAAATTTATACAAGCTCCCTAGATTTCTGCTAAATTTTCAAAATCCAAATAGTCCAGCTCACAAGTCGTGAATTTGGAGGAGTCCAATTGACTCAACGTTGATCTCTCATCCCTGATCAAATCAACTGTAGGACTTCCCCTTTGCCGGATTCACGGCAATGGTGGCGGCGATAGGGACGTTGACGGTGGACTGCCTTGCCACCGGGTACTTTGGTAGGGTGGCACAAGAGAGAAATGGCATGAAGGTGACGGAGGAGGAGGCGAAGGTTGTGCAACAAGAGGCCAGCGTGGGCAACGGAGCAGTGGATGGCCATGTGCACATGCACAACTCGCACGGTCATGCTCACAGTGCTAGCTTCCTCTCAGGCGAGATCAGTTCCTCGGATCTCGTTCGCCATGGCGTCATCTCGCAGGTTTGAATTTAGTTTCGCGAACCTGTTCCTCGAGTTTGATTCGTTAAAATTCGAGTGAGTTCTTCTAATGCTGTGTATGTATAGATATTTGCTTGTATTTTGTTGGAAACAGTTGAATAATTTCTGTTCAAAACGAAACGAGGTAATCTAATATATTCAAAATAAAGAAAATTCGGATTTCTTATATTTTTGGTCTTATTTTTTCAGGTTCACAATTTTTTTTCTAAATATAACATTTAATTCACACATATTTAAAATGCAACTTCAGGTTCTGGAGTTGGGAATAGTGGTGCATTCAGTGATAATAGGAATATCGTTAGGGGCATCAGAGACCCCATCGACCATAAGGCCATTGGTTGCTGCTCTGACCTTCCACCAGTTCTTCGAGGGTATGGGACTTGGAGGCTGCATTGCTCAGGTAATTCGATCCATCTTCTATTTTTAATATTATTTCTTTATGTTTTGTATACCATATATATACATACATCTATGTTTATGTTCATTTCGTAGAATATCCTCTTCTTCTACTATTTTTACAGGCGAAGTTCAAGCTGAAATCAACCGCGATCATGTCGCTCTTTTTCTCTCTTACCACGCCTGTCGGGATAGCGGTCGGGATAGGGATCGCGTCGAGCTACAACGAGAACAGTCCGACGGCATTGATCGTCGAGGGGTTGCTCAACGGGGCGGCTGCAGGGATACTGGTCTACATGGCTCTCGTCGATCTGCTCGCGGCCGACTTCATGCATCCTAAAGTTCAGAACAATGGCATGCTCCAACTTAGCTCCAATGTATCTCTTCTTTTAGGAGCCGGACTCATGTCCCTTTTGGCCAAATGGGCTTGAATGCAATTTTACTTTTCTTTTTCCTAAGGTCGCTCAACATTTGCTTAGTTTATATCGAATATGAATACGAACGTGAGTCGGATATTAATTTAGGGAACCATATCCTAACATATTTGGTTAGGAATTCGGATCGAATATTCATTGGATATATGAATCCAAGTCAAATAAAAAGAGAATGCGAATCAAATAAATACCAAGTACGAAGTGATTTTAAAAAGCTACCATTACAAGACGTACACTATATAAAACTATTTAGCCAATCAAAAAAAGGTATAGTTGCAAAGGTGATGCTCTATAGATATAGTCGTCAAGGAGTTGAAGCCTGCTTGAGGTTTCTCGTATTATGATTCCTATGAAGTTGTTGACGTAAAGAGACGTAGTCGGAGATCGCAGGGATGCATGGACTTGGGTTTAGCTTAGTTGTCTAATATTAAATAGAATAGCCGCATCAACAACACCATATTCAGTATTCTTCCGTCAATTATGGATTTCCTGATGAGCTTAAAATGCAGTTCAACTGTACATTTACCGTATCCAAGGCGGACAGTAACTGCGATCACGTGTAGTCCAAGACTTCAAATTCATCAGAGCCATCATCTATCTGCCTAAAAGCCCTCGCCTTGTCGTCGACTATCTCCAGAACCTGCTAGTTTAATGCTATATGATTTAATCCGCATAGGAAGCTTAAGTACAATCACTTAAAAGTGTAAGTAGCATTGCAACTGATGCATAAATTCCCAGAAATCTAGACTAAGGAGAATGTGCCGAACTTATATGGCGAAGCTTTCTCCCACTATAAGTAGGGTCGGCTACATGAATTCTTGCTCAGATCCATGTTAAAAGACCTGACTCTTTTTTACGCTGGCTGTCAATTAGCTAACGCAACCCTTACAAGGGGGATTTGAACCATGATCTTTTAGATGGTATACACACTGCACTACCAACAGACCATTTAAGTGGGTACTGTCTCGAACTTATATAGAATAGGAAAATATAAGTGCAGGGAGAGCATTTTGTATGTCCAAATTTTGAGCTCTTGATTTTACCTCCGGTGTCAAATCTAAGACTCCACTGGACGTTCCGACGTGGATTCTCCACGCCATCTTGTTGCATATACTGCAGAGTAATAAAATGAAACTCGATTAAGAAGATGTCGATACTCGATAAATACACTGAAATGCACCATCCAGGCTAGGAAAATACGCGTACCAATATATCCCGGCCATTTGAGGAGTGTGACCATCTACCATTGCTTTGGCCCCCACTGCTTGCAGTGTCTCTTCCAGAATGGAGCATATCTGTCAGTTCAGTAATACCAGTGAAAAGAAAAAAGCCGCAACGCGATCAATTGAAGGTCATATCAGTTGTACATGGAAAAATCTTACAAAGTAGTTTTTTTAACAGATCTTAGTTTTTATTCGAGCTGGATTTTATACCCTGACGATCCATTTATAACAGTGTTCATCGATGTGTGATTTTACTTCTTTTTTCCCCATTCTTACGTGTATGATTGGTTGCGACGATCTATGTTCCTCAACGTCTACAAGTTTAAAATTTCAAATAGTAACAGAAAACGGTCACTTGCCTGCCAACTCTTGCTGTTTGGGTTCAAGGAATCTCTTGAATATAAACGGTTCCAGACGACACTATCATATCCTCTAGTAGCCACAAATGGAATCTCGGGTTCTTCATCGCCCTCCCTATGCCCCTGCATCCAGCACGAAGCTTCCCTGTTCATCCTCTCGACACCATAGGTAACTGTAATCGAAATGGAAGCATGTAAAACTTGCAAGAAAGTCAGCCCAACTTGATGTGTAAATCTAAAAAAACATCGAGATATGTCGAGTTTACCATGATGAGGAAGGAGCCATCCATGGCAGAACAGCCAGTCATCGACTTTGAGGATGACCGGGTGCCGGGACAGCTCGCAAGCAAGCGGGCCTCCTGGGTTGAGAAGGAAAGATCTGGCACCCACACCCTTCTGCTTCTGTCCTAATATTTTGGCACTCTGTCAGCATACCTATGATAGTTTCCAACAAGGGCAGATTTCAACCATTAACCTTCTGAGAAAGGAATGGATGACAAATTTAATTATAAAGCAATGAAGTGATAGATCAACCTTTAAGAAATTTAAAAAAAAAATCTTTCAGACGTACATAAGAAAAAAATACCAACATCTCGTGCTTGATAATATATTCTCTTGGACTCCTTATTCTGCCAGTTGTGTGTGTTAATGGAAGCTAGTAGCTCCAATTTGGCTCCCATGCTAATAAATTATTGTTGGCGTGGAAATACAGCCATCACAAACACAAAAGGATTAACGTGGAAACACTTCAAGAAATATCAGCAAGGGACTTCGTTGCAAACTCAAGAAAGAGAAACTAATCCTAATCATGTTCAATCCCTGGATGATCCACGTTCCTACACCACTGTTGGTGACTCAACCTCTAATCGGGAAAGTGATCTGGAAAAGGATGTCACTGACAGTGGTGATGATGTAGGTGTTGATTGGTCAATCATCTTAGAAGAGGATTCGGTAAGCTAGTAGCTCCAATTTGACCTTAATTTCTGTCATGAAACAGATTAACGTGGAAAGTCTCCAAGAAGAAAGGAAAAACCACCCGGGCTGTCCGTTGTTGACGGCTAGGGTTTTTTTCTCTTTTTCATATATGAAAATAAAGTAAGTTTTTCATATATGAAAACAGGGGGAGGTAAGATACATGTATAGTTCTCACGTAGGTAAATAGATCCTCACCCAAGACTCATTTACCTAGAAGACAAGCATTCAACAATTGTATTCTCTTTGTTCCTTGGTGGCTACCTACCACCTCTCCACCTAGTTGTGCGACTGCAAGATTTGTGATTAGGAAAACGAAACCATTTTAATAATCTCATGCAGTGGTGGAAGCATATGGATAGATGGAGAAGATGAAGACGAATGAGATGAGGTGAATAGGGGGTCAGAACAAGGCTCAATGCATGGCGAACAGAGGCCAGAGCGTGGGGCTCCGATGTTCTTAAACTAATTGGAATCTAACCTAAAAGACATGAAATCGACTGAAATAAAATGCTAAACTAGATGCAGAAATGAAATATGAAGCTAAAGAACAAAAAACCTAAGCCTCGACGGTTCTGGAGACCTGTAAGCTGCAACCATCGGAGTGAAACTCCACCTATTGGAATCGCAATTGAGTGAATTTCTCCTCGCTTGTGACCCTCGGGGTTTACCTCCTATCACTAGGGAAACAGTCCAGAAATCGATTCTAGGGATTACGACACAGTAGAAATGGATTAGGGTTCGTTGGAGATCGAAGAAGTTATATAGAAATGGAGGAAGGGGTGCATTTGACTTAGGATTATGCATAAATCGAGGGAGGTCTGCAAGATCTAGCAATAGGGCGTGATGAAGGGTTTCGTGCAACCATCTTTCGTGAAGAATGGGGGCCAAAAGGATGACTAGACGAGGTGGCAAAAATTAGACAAGATGAGCAACCGCCAAGTTCTGACAACCTACAGGCATGTGGGTGGAGGGGGGTTTTAAACGGGGGCGAAGACTAGACGAGGTGACAATACTAACTTGTATATATTTGAAATAAATTCAAACCCTGATTCCAGGACAGAAAGCCTTAAAAGCTAATATCTTTCACACACAATGCTCAATTTCACTCTACTCACTTTTGTATTAATGTACATTAAATTATCTACAAATAAAGACCGAATTAAAAAGAATCAGACTTCATTTGTGAAACATGGGTATTGGGCAACTATAGATTGTACATATTTACTTATTTTGACTCGTTATTTTATGTACATGTTTAATTCTTTTGATTCATTTCTTTTTTAATTCTTTATTTCATCTTATTTTCTAACTATTTACATAAAATAAAAAATCTAAAAATATCAGAAAAATCGTAAAAAAGAGAGAGCCCAACTTGAGCACAGTAATGTCTTCATATGTAAAATAATTCACATCACTAATTTATTCTGACCCTTTCTTAACTCATTGAAATCCCAAAAATTGTATTCACTATTATTGCATTACTTTACATCATGTTTGCTTTTTTTTCATATATTTATTGTGCACTAAAAATCAAATAAAAATTACAAAACTAAAAAAATGATATTTTATTCTATAAAATATCATCAAAAAATACATATCTTTCATCATTGAATTCATTTACATTTGTGTCCTTCATGAACATTGTATGGTTCATTTAGATTTATATTTTTCATCTTGATCATTTTTGCATTTAACATCATTTACTATTTATTTCTTGTTTTCTTTGCATTTAGTGCATCGGTCAAAGGTCAACCTCCATGTATCAGCCTCTCACTCTCCCACCTCAGCACTTGGTCAAAGCTCACTTGACTCCCAGTCAACTCCCTTTGTCCTTACTGCCTCTAATAATGGCCATTGGGTCTTCCTAGATCCAATGGCCATCCTTTTTTCCGCCTACCCATTAGCCTCTTCACGTGCGTCCACACATGACCACCTCTAGTCGTTGGATATGGAGTGATCCAAAGGTCTCTTCTCCTTCTACCTCTAGCAGCCTCTCTTGACCGATGGAATGAGATGATCCAACGCCTGTTGCTTTTCCTCCTTCCTCCAACCTTTTGTGCTATGTTCCATCCCTGATCAGCCGACTCCCAATGACCATCCAACACCTCCTCTGTTAACCCTTATGCCCTCCGTTGTTGGACCCAACTCTGATCTTCCAAGAATCGAACTCAATCCCCCATATCCGGCAAGAGAAGCCCAATCTCCTCCTCCCAACGATCGATCACCCAACTCGTTGTATCACCATAACCATCACAACACATCAACCTCCCCCTTCTTCAATTGCCTTCGTACCCTTCATCAGCCAACCACATTATCCCTTTATCATATCTCTTCTTCCCCGTTGAACCAACCTAACCCCAAACCCAGTCAAAAACCACCCAATCCTAAGACACTATGACTCCTATTATATAGATACACATGACTGACCCTCCAACCATCTTTTATCTACCGCTACCTTCAACACGAGAAAGAGAGAAGGATCTTGAAGGAGGTGGCTAGTGACAACAACACTTCCTTCATGGAAAAGTCCTCCTTCCAAGTGCTATCCACGGAGGCTCTCCTCAGTATTGTTGATCTTCACCAAGGGACCTACCGAGCTTCAATGTTGCCCCCACCCAACCTTTCAGGCAATCATAGGAAGGAAGCCTCTTGCTCCTCCAAAAATCTCATGCGACCATTAATTAACCGCGAGATACAGGGGTCTAAATGTCTCACACAAGGTAGAGACAAAGTCGCTGCGGCGATCTTCGATAATTCCTGGCTAAATCAACAATTAATCCCACAATAATAATCAAACAATGAGAAGCGAATGTGGAGTTAAAATTTATTAAAACTCTACAATAAGTGTGTATAGGTGCAAGTATGTGTAGAGTGTCGAACACAGTGAGCAAGCAAGATAGATCAAGGTAATAATGCTCAAAAATGTGAAAGTGATCAAATGCCAACAAGTCATATTTTTGTGGGTTTTGATTTTCTTTTTTTATTTTTTATTTTTTATATTTTATTTTTTATTTTTATATTTTGATTTTTATTTTATGATTTTATATTTCCTTTTTATATTTTATATTTTTTTCTTTTTCAATAATAGAGTAAATATACAATAAAGGAAAAGGGGGTACAATATATAAAGTAAAATAGGTAAAAATAGGCAAAAACTAGGAAATGGTGTATTTTGGGGCTTTTTTATAATTTTATGATTTTTTTATGATTTTTATAAATTTTTTCTATTTTTGGTATTTTTAAAGTCAAAAAACTGAAAACAGTGTAGAAAATAAAAGGCTGAAGCAAAAAGGGAGAACAAAAATATCAAACAGTAATAAAAATCCTCCAAATTAATTTTAAATGAAAGCTAATAATTCAGAGAAAATCAGAGGACAAAATTATATTTTTAGGATTTTTCTGGAATTTTTGATATTTTTATGAAGTTTTTAAGGGTTTTCTAATTTTTAGGATTTTTACTTTGAATTTTTAGTGATTTTTGGATAGAAGTTAAAAGACACTGAAACACACTAAAGGTAATTTTTTGGGGATTTTTAAAGGGGTTTTACTATTTTTGGTATTTTTTAATGCAAACAGTGGCAAAAATGCAAATTTTTGAATTTTTATAAATATTAAAATGCAATAAAAATGCAAAACAAAAATATGGCATGTAAGTACAATGCAACAGGAACTTAACTTGGTTTTTTTGGTGATTTTTGGAATTTTATAGATGCATGAATTAAATGGAAACAACAAAGAGAAAAATCACACTGACATGGGCATATATGTAAATAGCAAGAAACTCAGGGCCAAGCGTGTAGTTTCTCACAAAATATTACACTTAAAATTAAACTTGCAGTACAAAATGGAAATAAATAAACCCGCAAGGGGTCCTATGCAAAAATGCCAAGATCACGCGCACTGTGCACGTGACCTGGCAGGGACCTATATGCAATAAGAAGAAGTCCGGGGGTTTTATCCTAAATATTACAAAATATTCAAAGCTGCAGATAAAATTTTAAGTTTTAATAAATAAATACAAAATGGAGGGGGGTATCAAGCAAAATTACCCCTCGCGCGTGATCCAACGGCGCTGATGGGTTCACTTAGGCACGTGGCAGCTCCAGATCGCGCGATGACGCTTCGCGCGGACGGCGACGATTAGATCTGCTGGAGATGATCGACGGTTGATATAGGGCAAGATCCAACGCTAGCTGTAGCGTAGGAAGAACCGGCCAGATCGAACGACTGAGGGCCAAGGTGGAGGAACAGGGAAGAAACTCCAGCAAGGCATCTTTCCCCGAGCTCGTTCTCGGCCTCTGGCGCTCCTTCAAGCTCCAAAATGGTCGGGGTACGTTCCTGCGGTCCTCCTCTTGCTCCTGGTGGCTCCAAAGCACCTTCGCGACAACCGAGGTTCTTGCTAGGGGTGGAGGAGCTGGTGAGCTCCAGGAACTCCAGTGAGAACATAAAATAATCCCAAGCTCGTATTGAGTTCCAGGCACCTGCATAAAAGCATGAGAGGGTCTAGGGCAAAGTGCCTAGACCCCGCGGTGGTGGAATGATGGAGAGAATCGTCGAGATGGATGTTGGTCGGAGCTTGCTCCGGCGAGGGATTTGATCTAGCGATTCAAGGGATGGAATAGGAAGAGGAGGGTAGCGGGAGGTTGCTACGACTACAGGGAAGAAATTGCGAAAGAAATAAGGGGGAGAAGATAGCTACCTCGATGGTCGGAACCTGAGGAAGAAGACCTCGACGTCGGAGAAGGGCGGAGGTGATTGGAGCCGCCTCGGAGTTCGCTCGACCAGCCTGACGCTTGGCAAGGGAAGTTGTAACCTTCCTCGGTCGATTGGGCACGAAAGGGGGAGCTAAGCCTATGCAAGATGGGTTCAAATTCAAAAGGTGAAGAAGGTGTGTATTTGTATGGTTGACGAGTAGGCGAGGAAGAACGAGGAACTGAGGGTGGATCAGAGATTCGAAGCCCAAGGAATCACTTAGGCGTGAATCCTCATTGTTCAAGGAAGAAAAGACAAGAAGGAACTTGCACGAAATAATTCAAGTTTTGTCCTCAAAAAAATCGCAAAGAAGGGGGTCAAACGCAGCTCTAACAAAGTCACATGGGGGAGGACAGCCAGTTGACTGAGGTCAACGTGGACTGTCACTTGGTTGGTCCACGTGGACCAACCAGGAAAACCCCCAAAAAATATTTCGAAATTCATTTTAAAATAATAAATGATTTTATTAATTTTAGATTATTAAATGAAAAGTGTTGGTTATTTTATAAATTATTTTATAGTGATTTTTATTTTTTTTATAGGTGTATAATTACAAGTTGCCTTTTATAGGCTATATCGGTATATTCTTCTATATATTTTAGTCTTTTATTTTTATTTTGTCTTTTTAATTAATTTAATTAGGTTTATTATTTTATAAAATCATAACATATTTTCATACACTTAAATATATTTTTTTATTTCACTTTATTAATGTATTATATACACTTAAATAAATAGGAGTATTAATTGTACAGGTATCTTACCAATATATTTTATATACATATTTTATTTTTGTATTTTCTTTAGGTTTTTATTCTGATTTTAATGTACATATATATTATAAATAATATTTACAAAATAATAAAAATGTAAAATAATAAAAATAATAAAGAATAAATAAAATGATTAATTTATACAGTATAGGTATACAATAGGGGTCCAAAACACAACTTTCGCATTGTAACTCAGAAAAATATGAAACCACCTTCATTAAATAGCTTATTAAAAATTATATACAATTAAAGGTGATTTTGATAAAAAAAAATTTATTTGATAGATACAGGTTTAGGAAGTTGGAGTTTTGGAAATTTATTCAGACCATAACTTTTTATATGTACATTATTTTTATATGAAGTAAATTTTGTATTTTTCTATATTTATTTATCTACAACTTTCATGAACAAAGTTTCTTGATTTGATGTATAAAAGATGGAACTAAAATTAGGTCCCAAAATGAATAAAAGAATGAATAAATAAAAAGTATTCTTATTGTATTTTGACCCTTATCTCCCCCTACTTTATTCCTTGTCGACCTATTCATCTAGATGCCTAGGTCTCGGGATTTCGGGTCATAAAATATTTACAATATTTTATTCCTTTTCTTTTCTTTTAACTTATTCTATAATTTTGACTTTAAAAATTGTATTTTATACATTATTTACACACGTGCATGAATGCTAAAATGCACTAATTAAGGGTATTTACATGCATTAGTCAGGGTTTTTGAGGCCAAAATGATAGAATAAAGATGATGAAATATGGATTCATCATCCCCATATACTTTGCCTTTGCTAGTCCCTAGCAAACACTTATGCAATAAGTGCAGAAAAGAGAAACAAAGAAAAGAAAAAGAAGAATGATTAAGCTTAATTATCAAACTTGTCTTCACAAAATCAAAGTTTGGAGCTTAAGTCGGACCTTTAAAATTTTAGTGCGGACGGAACCTTAATGAGAACCAGATTTGAAATCCAACATCCTTCGAGAATCCCAAAACTCTGCCCTAGTCTCCTCAATAGCCAGGTCATAAGTATCTCAACTCATACGCAAACCCTTACGACTGTGAATCTGACTCATACAGTGTAAGTGATGGTGACTCTCCCTAAATAGAATGACAAAGAGACTGACTTCTCCAGTACGACAACCCAATGATTCCCCAATCCAATAACTCCTTCCTCGAGGAGCGGGGTATTCCCTTCTAAGTTCAAGTAGTAACCAGCTCAAGAGGAGGGGGTGAAGAGAAGAATGGACAGTAGCCAGTGTAGCTACCTATCCTAGGATGCAAGACTAGTGTAGTCAAGTCATCCAGCTGCAGGCTCACTGAAAAGCGAGAAAGCGAGAGCCGCTAATTAGCGGTCTGACAGGTCAGACTCACTGTCGCTGATGCGACTGCTCAAACTTCCTCGGTCTTCAACAATTAACCCACACAATCAATCAGAGAATGAATAGCAAGGATTAAAATTTATTATAACCTACTAAAGATGTACAATGGCAAGCAAGTAGGGGTCGAACTCAAGGAGCAAAGGTGTAAAGCACGGATAAAAATCCAAACCTAGATCTAACAAGCTACTTAGCCAATCTAAAAATTTTTGTGGGTTTTTGATTTTTATATAATTTTTTAATTTTTAATTTTATAATTTTGTATTTTGATTTTTAATTTACTGATTTTTTATTTTCTTTTTATATTTTATATTTTTTTTTATATTTTCTTTTTCAATATTGGAATATAGAAGCAATGTAATAAAAGACAAACTAAAGTAATTATAAAAAGGTGCAAAAATAACCAAAAATTCAGAAATAAGATGTTTTTGATATTTTTAGGATTTTTTACTGTTTTTGTGATTTTTGGGTAATTTTTAGAATGTTTTTGGTATTTTTAATTATCAAAATAAAGAAAACAGTGAATAAAATGCAAGGCTGAAACTAAAATGGGGAAATAAAATGATAAACAGTAGCAAAAATTCCCCAACTTAATTTTCTGTGAACGATAATGAAACCAAGAAAATTTAGGAAAAGAAAACACTATTTTTGGATTTTTTTATGGATTTTATAAATTTTTATGAAGGTTTTTAGAGTTTTGCAATTTTTAGGAGTTTGGTTTTGTATTTTTTAATGATTTTTGGCTGGGAGTTAAAACTAACTAAAAGACACAAAATATATTTTTTTGGGATTTTTCTGAAGTGTTTTTATATTTTTTAGTGATTTTCTAATGCAAACAGTGTTGAAAATAGGTGTTTTTGAATTTTTATAAATAATAAAATGTAATATTTATGAAAAATAAAAATAGGCCGTTAAACTACACTACAGCAGGAAACTACTTTGATTTTTGGGGATTTTTTTGGTGGTTTGTAGACGCAAGCAAAAATTACTAGAAGCAAAAAGAAACTACACACTTGTAGGGGCTTTTATGGAAATATGGCGAAGTTAAAGGGCTTAATAGCAATTTTCCCGCAACTTTATAACACAGTAACGAATGGTCTGGACCAACAGCAAATGCACAACAAAATGCCAGATGTATTATGCAAAAATGCCAAGGTCTCACGCACACAGCGCGTGACCTGGCAAGGGCTTTTTCGTAATGCTCAAATGTTCAGGGGTCCAAACACAAATTTCACAGAAAATTAATACTGCAAGTGAATGTTTTAGAATTAACACGAAATAGACAAAAGTTCCAGGAGCCACCTGCAAAAATGCCACAGCCACGTGCGACGCACGCGCCTGGCGGGGGCTTTAAAATAATTACTTAAACATCCGGGGGCTGTGTTGCAAATGTTTCAAAGGTTTTGCACAGCAGACAAAAGTTTTAAACTAAACCAATGAATCCAAAAATTGCTGGGGTTAGTTCGCAATTTACCCAATCAAAAGGGGGGCATCCAACGGCTATACGCATGTCACTTACGCCACGTGGCGATCACCCAGAGCCCGATGCCCCTTCACCTTCGAGGGCCAAGATTAGATCTGCCCCTTGAGATCTGACGACTGGGGGGGGCAAGATCGAACGCTCACTGCTTCTCGCCAAGAACAGGCCGAGATCGAACGGTGGCTGGGTGATGTCTAAGAACAGGAAGAACAGCCGGCGGCTGTGAGCTTTCCCGGCTCCCCCTCCTCTCCTCCGACGACGATGAAGGCTGCAAAAATGCCCACGAGATCCCTGGAAGCTTCTCCTATCGATCGGCAACTCCAAAATGGCGGTTAGACCGCCTGAGCTCCCGCACCGTGCTGAGGAAGGGAGCCAGCCCCAGGAACTTCGGCTGCCACAAAAATCGACCCCAGGAGGGGGTCCTAGCCTCCAGGACCTGCAAGTAAACGGATGATGAAGCTGGGGGCAAAGTGCCCCAACTTCGTGGCGTGCTTCTCAAGGTGAACAGACGTATGGACGGTCAATACGGCCGGCGAAACTCGATGCCGGCCGCAGTTGATTCGGGGTGAAATGATGGCTACGGGACAACGTTCTTGACGAAGGAACAATCAAAGTGGCCTTTTTGACAGTAGAACACTTGAGAAAAGGAATAAAAAGGGAGAAAGAAGGACCTCACCTGTGTGCGCACAAGGTGCCCTCCGGCGAGGACTCCGGCAAGGGGATCTACTCGATTCAACACCTCGTCGCCCCGTTTAAACGCCCACCAAGCTCCTGCTGTCACCACGAGTCTGGTCGAGGGCCTAGGTTAGGGTTTTGGAGGTGGAAGAGTGACCAAATCGAAATGGGACTTTTTGGGTCGCTTTTGAAAGATGGTCGACGGGGCTCATTGATCGAGGGATATCTCGCAAATCAACGACCCGAAGGTCGAAAAAACGCATGGGCGTGTATGCCCGATCTACGAGGAATAAAAGTTGTTCAGGAGCCATCACGAGATTATGCAAGGAGGAGTCTCAAAAAATCCGCGAATACAAGACAAAAACCTTGTCTGACACAGTCCAGAGGGTGGTCAGACAGTTGACCCGTGGTCAACTGTCCAGACCTCCTGATTGGTCCACGTGGACCAATCAGGGAAAAAACCTCTAAAAAAATCATTTAAAAATAGTAAATAACATTATTTTATTTAGGTTATAAAATAAAAAGTGCTTATAAATTTATGTAGTATTTTATTATTATTTTTAATTATTTTTATGAAGTATATTTTTACAAGTTTGCATTTATACCCTTATAGGTATCTATATCTATGTATTTAAGTATTCTATTTTTATTTAGATATTTGTAAGTTATTTATTTTTGGTTATGATTTTCTAAAATTATAAAATACTTGTATACACGCAAATATATTTTTATTTTAATTTTCTGATACATTTTATACACTTAATAAAATGAAAGTGTTATTTGTACAGGTATAGATACATGTATTATACCTATGCATTACAATATATACAAGTATTTTTATTTGGGTTTGATTTATGCTTTTATTCTGATTTTAATGTACATAATTATTATAAGTATTATTTACAACATTATAAAAATATAAAATTGTAAAAATACTAAATAGGTAATAAATTGAATATTTTAATAAGTACAAGGTACAATGAGGGGTCCAAAAGTCAACTTTCAAACCGTAGCTCCGCCAAATGCGAAACCACTGCCATTAAATAGCTTATTTTCTTCTATATACAATTAAAGTGAGTACCTGCATTTGGAGTTTTTATCTGTGAGATACGGGTCTGGGAAGTTGGCATTCTGGATTTTTATTCAGACCATAACTTTTTATCTGTACATTATTTTTCTGTGAAATCAATTTTGTATTTTTCTTTATTTTATTATCTACAACTTTCATATACAAAGTTTCTTTATTTGATGAATAAAAAGTGGAACCAAAAATAAGTCCCAAAATGAATAAAGAATGAATATAGTGTATAGGTATTTACACTGTATTTTAGCCCTTATCTCCCCCTACTTTATTCCTTGTCGACCTATTCATCAAGATGCCTAGGTCTCGGGGATTTTGGGTCATAAAATATTTACAATATTTTATTCTTTTTCTTTTCTTTTCTTTATTCTATAATTTTGACTTTAAAAACCGCATTTTATACAATATTTACACATATATACATAGATGCTAAAATGCATGAATTAATGCTATTTTCACGCATTTACTAGGGTTTTTAAGGCCAAAATGATAGAATAAAGATGATGAAACGTGGATTCATCATCCCCCTATACTTGCCTTTGCTAGTCCCTAGCAAACACTTATGCAATAAGTACAGAAAAAGAAAAGTAAAGAAAAGAAAAAGAAGAAAGATGGACTAAATTTAATTATCGAACTTGTCTTCACAAAATCAAAGTTTGGAGCTTAAGTCGGACCTTTGGAATTTTAGTGCGGGCGGAACCTTAATGAGAACCGAATTTGAAATCCAACAGTCCCTGAGAATCCCAAAACTCTGCTCAAGTTTCCTCAATAGCCAGGTCAGAAATATCTCAACTCATACGCAAACTCTTACGACTATGAATCTGACTTGTACAGTGTAAGTGATGGTGGCTCTCCCCAACTAGAATGACAAAGAAACTGACTTCTCCAGTATGACAACCCAATGATTCCCCAATCCAGCAACTCCATCCTCGAGGAGCGGGGTATTCCCTTCTAAGTTCAAGTGGCAACCAGCTCAAGAGGAGGGGGTGAAGAGAAGAATGGACGGTAGCCAGTGTAGCTACCTATCCTTGGATGCAAGACCAGTGTAGTCAAGTCATCCTGCTGCAGGCTCACATGATATGACTTTGGAACTCAAGCTTGCTTATTGACTTTACACATATGTACATACTTTGCAGGCTTTTATTTTTGTATATGCCTGAACTTTTTTTTTTTTGAAATACTATTCACAGCAGCATTTACATAAGGAGTTTTTCCTCTTGAGCTAGTAGACTATCCCTCTTTTGAAGCTTTATCACAACCCACAGCCTCCTGTCTTTAGACTTCCTAATCACTGGACGGGTTGGGGTGCACTTCCCTCCCTAGAGGAGGACAAATGTTTCCACTTGTGTGCGTCTCATACCGGCAAATCCAATCCCCTCACCACTCCAACTGAGTTGAGCCATGTGAAAGGTGCAGGTGTCCAAGTTAGGTCATTATCAACAAGAGTCGTGCGTGTGCTCCGAAATACTCTACTTAGGCAGTCAAGAATCCATTAAACCAAGTCCCGTGATCCTCAAAGAATTAAGTCAACTAGACCTGAAGTACCTCAAACCCAGTTCCTATAAGGTTCCTGTTATTAGGTAGATTTTAAGGTCCAATCAAGCTCCAATCTTCGGATTTTACTTAGACTTGTTCAACTATCAAACTCAATCCGAAAAATGCGAATGCTATGCAATGCAATGCAGAAAATATTTTTGTGATGCAATTTTCAAAGAATTTTGAACTTTTTATGGATTTTTGAAAATATGATGATGATGCATATGCAGATGCATTCTTTTGTATTTTTCAAAAATATTTTTCAAATGTTTTTGGATTTTAATTTTGCAAATGTTTTTGGGCTTTTTGAAAACAAAAAGGTTTTGGCTGAAAACTAGGTTAAAATATTTACACGGGAGTGCTTCTTATATTTACAAGAAGTGGATTTTAAGAATTTACAAGGGTGCGTGGTCAATTTTATACATATATACATAAGATGGATTTTGGTGTGATGTGTATATTCCTCAAACTTATTTGAAAACAATTTTACACACAATTTTTGAAAACTATAGTCCAAAATAGTTTTTACAAACATTTTACACACATTTGAAAATCATTTTGCAAAGGCTTTCAAAACAGTATATCTAGGTTTTTCAAATCATTTTTGCAACCATTTTTTCAAACCATTTGCAAATCATTTTTCAAACATTTCATTTCACACGAAGAAAATAAGTTTTACAAACCACACATTTTTACACAGGTTGAAAACATGAACCAAAATATTTTCAAAATAGTTTTCAATAGATGTTCACAAAGATTTTCAAACTATTTTTCAAATATTTTGCAAAAAACATTTTCACCTGATTTATTAATCAGTAAATACAAAAAGAATTTGAGGAATAACCACATCTTTTTATTAATGAATTTTTAATGAATTTTAAAGAATTTTTAGCCATATTTATTAAGAAAATACGAAAGTACGAGTTATGGCTAAAGTATATACGTAGTATATACGACCCCCCCATACTTAGCTTGAGCTATGTCCTCATAGATCAGAGAGAAAAGAGAAGGCATAACTCGTACTGAGTATAGGAAAGCCTAAAGAATAAATGAATGAATCAATGAGAAGTTGACCGTCCCCCTATACTTAGGATCAAATAATCCTAAGTATAGCAGACTGTACACAAAGCAGGGAGGGTCAAGGGTGGGAATGAACAGATCGTACTCGGGTTGTCTCCCCCTATACTTAGGGTAAGATATCCCTAAGTATAGACAAGAAGAGGAGACAATGGAGAGGATCGAAAAGAATAGAAGAAACTCGGGGTGCACACCCCCCTATACTTAGGACAAAGTACGTCCTAAGTATAGAAGACTGTCTACAAGGGGTAGCACCTTTCTGATAGATGAAGACGATAAAAGAGGAAAAGAAGAAAAGAAGAAAAGAAATGAGATTGGGTATGAACAACTCGGGATGCACATCCCCCTTATACTTAGGATAGAGTACATCCTAAGTGTAGCAGTGATGAAAGGGATGGCATCAATTCGGTAGAATAAGATAAAAGAAATTGAAAAGAAGAAAAGAAGAAAAGACGAAAAGAAAAATCATTCAAAAATGTTTTGATGTGCTTTGCCTTCCTCTGCCTGTCTCGAGCTGTTCAGCTCATCGTCATATATTACTTGAATGGAGTCAACGACGGCCATGAATGTGTCATGTTCAAGGTATGGCTTCAGAAGCTGTCCATTGACTACAAAAGGCTGTACATCAGATGACAGATTAGATATCAAGACGCTTCCGTTGTCACGCACCTGCCTAACCAAAAACGGCCCAGTCCATTTGCTCTTCAATTTGCCTGGAAAGATCTTTAATTTCGCATCGAACAACCATACCTTCTGACCCGGATCAAAGGACTTGTGGCGGATGTGCTTGTCATGCCATGTTTTGACCTTTTCCTTGTACATCAGGCTGTTGTCATATGCATAATCTCTAAATTCCAGTAATCTGTTCAGATCCAGTTTCCTGTTCTGTCCTGCTTGCTTGGAGTCCAAATTACATATGTTAATAGCCCATAAAGATTTATGAATAAGTTCCACGGGCAAGTGGCATGGCTTGCCATACACCAGACGGTAGGGAGACATTCCCAAGGGTGACTTGTACGCTGTTCTGTAAGCCCAAAGAACGGAATCAAGCAGCTGAGACCAGTTCTTGCGATCCGGACGCACAAGTTTCTGTAGAATTGTCTTGATCTCCCTGTTTGAACATTCAGCTAAGCCATTGGACTGCGGGTGATAGGGTGAAGCAACACGATGCTCGATACAGAATTCATGGGTCAGCTTCTTCACCTCTCTGTTTATGAAATGACTGCCCCCGTCAGATATGAGGATCTTGGGAATCCCGAACCGTGCTATGATGTGATCTCGTAAGAATCGACAGACAGTCCGACTGTCGGCGGCTCGGGCGGGGATAGCCTCCACCCAACGACTGACATAATCGACAGCAAGCAGAGTATACTCATAACCCTGACTGTTAGGAAACGGGCCCATAAAGTCGATCCCCCATGCGTCAAAGACATCTGAGATCTGAATGTACTTCAGAGGCATCGTATCTCTCATTCCTATGGTTCCACACATCTTCTGACAGTCAGTGCAACCTTTGACGTATTCATCTGCATCTTTGAACAATGAAGGCCACCAGAGGCCACTTTGAAGAACTTTTGCTGCCGTCCGTTTTCCTGAATGATGTCCTCCAGAATCTTGATCATGACATAAAGCGAGGACACTTGGAACCTCCTCCTGAGGGATACACCTTCTCCAGATGCAATCGGCTCCCTCACGAAACAGATACGGGTCTTCCCACTGGTAGAAATGGATTTTAGACAAAAATCTGTCTATTTTCAACTTAGGCCAGTCCTGTGGGATTTTCTTGGCAACTAGATAATTCACAATGTCCGCATACCAAGGAAGTGAGGCGACAGACAGAATCGATTCATCTGGAAAGGTCTCTGTGATAGGCTGCAAGTTCAGCTCAGGAGACTCCGGTTCAGGAAGTCTTGACAGATGATCGGCCACTACATTTTTACCCCAGGTTTATCCCTGATCTCCATGTCAAACTCCTGGAGGAGAAGGATCCACCGGATGAGACGTGGTTTGGCATCCTTCTTCTGCTGTAAATACCGAATGGCCGAGTGATCAGTGTAAATGATAACTTTGGACCCAAGAAGGTAAGATCTGAACTTCTCCAAAGCAAAGACTACCGCTAGCAGCTCCTTTTCAGTGACAGTGTAGTTTCTCTGGGCTTCATCGAGCGTTCGGCTAGCGTAGTGAATTGCAAACGGTACATTGTCTTTTCTCTGTCCCAGTACAGCTCCGATGGCATAATCCGACGCATCGGTCATAATCTCGAAAGGCTGAGTCCAAATCGGTGGTTGTAGGACAGGGGCCTGCGTGATGAGCTCTTTCAACTGATTAAAGGCAAGGAGCACACGATCGTCTACAATGAACTCATTGTCCTTGCCGAGCAACTCAGTCAGCGGTCTGGCCAGTTTGCTGAAATCTTTAATAAATCGCCGATAAAAACCGACATGGCCCAAGAATGACCGGACTTGCTTGATATTGGTAGGTGGCTCCAGCTTAGAAATTACATCCACCTTGGCTGGGTCAACCTCCATGCCACGTTTAGAAGCAACGTGACCCAGCACGATTCCTTCGGTCACCATGAAATTGCTCTTCTCCCAGGAGAGCACAAGATTTACTTCGTAGCACCTCCGTAAGACTCGGTCTAGATAATCCAGACATTGATCAAACGAATCCCCATAGACCGAAAAATCGTCCATAAAGACCTCGAGAAAGCTACCCACCATATCGGCAAAAACTGCAAGCATACACCTCTGAAATGTGGCTGGGGCGTTGCAAAGCCCGAACGGCATTCGTCTGAAGGCATATGTGCCAAAAGGACAGGTGAACGTGGTCTTCTCTTGATCTTCAGGAGCAATAGCAACTTGATTATACCCAGAGTAGCCGTCCAAGAAACAGAAATATTCCTTCGCGGCCAATCTCTCCAAGATTTGGTCGATGAAGGGCAGCGGAAAATGATCCTTCTTGGTGGCAAGATTGAGTCTTCTGTAATCTACGCACACTCGCCAAGAAGTTGGTACTCTGGTGGCGATCTCTTCTCCTTTGTCATTTTTCACGATGGTGATCCCTGATTTCTTGGGCACAACATGCAGAGGGCTCACCCATTTGCTGTCGGAGATGGGATAAATGAATCCCGCATCACACCATTTCTGGATTTCTTTCATAACCACCTCTCGCAAGTTTGGGTTTAATCTTCTTTGCAGTTCACGAGAGGGTCTGCAGTCATCTTCCAGAAAGATGCGATGCGAACAGAGTGACGGATTGATCCCATGGAGATTGGAGGTTCGCCAGCCTATCGCCTTGCGGTTACGTTCAAGAACCTCCATCAGACGAGATTCTTGATCTTCGGTCTGATGCGCATTGATGATAACCGGGTACATGTTTGGTTCTCCTGCAAGGAAGGCATACTTCATATTGGAGGGCAAGGGTTTCAGCTCTGGCGGGGTCTGAGCTGCTTCAGTGGTGACCTCAGCTATTAATACAGGTGGTGAGTCTTTCAACTGTGTAATGTCCACCATAATCTGCTCTGTCTCGTCTCTCAGATCCTGACAGAATTCTTCGATGATTTCATCTTCGTCCGAAGATGCTTCCAAACTAGGCTCCTGGTTCTGAAGGCATATCAACCCCATAGCAGTGTCTTGTAGTGCATCAGCAAGTTCCTCATCTTGATTGATACACGGAAATTCGACTGCGGTCTCCACTTCCTCCTCTGGACAGAGGAGTCCGTGGATCTCATTATCATCCAGGAAGAGGTTGGTGTCTTGAATCTCGGCTAGAAAATCGCAGTCTTCATCATTCTCAATCACCCTTGCACATGATACAGATGTCGGTTCAACGGGCGTTCCCTCAGACAGGGTCTCTACTCGGATAATTTCATTGCCAGCTCCAAAAGTAATTTCTCCTGTCCCATAATTCACTACTGCGTTTGACGTCCGCAGAAAAGGCCTTCCGAGTATGATCGGGGTAAGGAGCAACGGAGTGGGGACGTCCATATCTAAGACCACAAAATCGGCGGGGAATGACTTTCCCTGAACCGTGACGATCACGTCCTCCAACAGGCCCCTAGGCCGCTTGACTGACTTGTCTGCAAACTGCAGAATCATGTTTGTAGGTTTGAGCGGTCCCAGCTGGAACTCCGTGAGTAGTGAGGCTGGCATCAAATTGACAGAAGACCCGCTGTCGAGGAGTGTTCGTTCGAACTCTTGATCGAACATCTGACAACGTACAAGAGGTGCTCCCATATCTGGCTTTTTGTCCGGGAGGTTGCTGATGGCATTGACGGTGGCCATAGTGAGGATGTGCTTTTCCGATTTACCACCCTTTGCTTCTGGAGTTATGGGGAGTTGGCCTGCGCTTGGTTGTACATGCCTCTTTAAGTCCTTTCTTCACGGCTGGCATGTACTCAAGAGCTTTCATTAATGGCATATTTAACACCAAATTCTGAATGATTTCTATGATAGCAGGATCAGACAAAGCACTTTTCAAATTTTTCATTTTTTTGTGTTTTTTCATTGCTTCAGGAAAAGGAATATTTACAAACTCTTCTCCAATATCATTCAAAATAGTGTCCGTGTTGTTGTTTACAGGTAGATGACAACAAGGAATGGATTCATCTACAATTTGTGGACCAAAAATGACAGGCTCGGCTTCGGGTGCTGGCGTTAGACTCGCTGCAGGTGCGGTGCTCCTCCTGTCAGGAGCTGACTGTGATGCGGGTGCAGGCGTCTCCAATGCTGGTCGGTCTCCACCGAGGTTGCTGCTATCTTTTTGTGTTTTTCTGTTTTCTTCATTTTTTTGTGATTTTCTGAATCCTGGTGCTGCTCCCAAAATGCTTGCTGGCCCTGGTGTTGGCTGGCCTGACGATTCCCCGTCAGATGCAATATGCTTTCCTTTCGTCGTCGCCGATGGCTGGAGTGTCCTACCGCTCCTGAGAGTAACAGCGTTAGATAAAAAACAATTAAATTCACCTGATTCGGGTCGGACACTGCCGGCTACCTGCTCCTTGCGTCGGAAATTGTTAGGATTAGCTTCGACCTGGGCTGGTATGACGGTTTTGACTGCCGTCAGGTCATCGATCTTCTGGTTCATCTCAGCCATGTTCTTCATCAACTGTTCCAAACAGGCCAGGGCCGGATTGATCGGTACAATCTCAGAAGATTCCCCCTGCTGGGGTCTAGACTGCTGATATGGCGGTTGAGATTGTGACTGGTATCCTTGTGCGAATTGTTGAGGAGGGGGATTTGAGGGGTACTACGACTGATGTTGGTTGTATTGTGCAGCCGGTTGCTGGTGATAGCCTTGTCCACGATATCCGGACTGCTGAGGCCCATGTAGGTAATTCTGCCTCCACGTGTTTCCATGTGAGGGAGGCTGGTACTGGTATGGCTGCTGGAAGGGTCTCCCACCCTGGTGTTGCTGCTGGAAGGGCATGTTGCCCATATTCTGACCCTGAGAGTGTCCCTGAGGACGGGTCAGTTGCGCTTCAATGTTCCAGACGCCATTGATCTCCTGGATCAGCGGCGGGGGTGGAGAGAACTGCTCGGAGTAAGCGGGCTGGTGCTCGGGTTGATATAAAACCATCTGTGTCTGAGGCTGCGGTTGCTGCTCCGGGACCTGCACGTAGTATACGTGCTGGACTGGCTGGGGCTGCAGTGGAGTCGGCTGAGGATTTTGCTGCATTGTAGGCTCCTTCTTCTCAGCTTTCGGCTCGGCAGAGGTGGACACAGCGTTGCACATGTTTGCATTCAGTGCTCGGACGAGCTGCTCCAGCTGCTGGGAAATCTGGTCGAGCTTCTCCAGACCTTGGGTCCTCTTCTCTATAACTGTCAGTTTTTCGAGGTCCTGCGACCTCTTCTCGATGATGTCCACTTTGGACAAGTGGCTCCCGATGATACTCAGGTTGGAGCTTTCATCTTTGTCCTCAGTGTGAGAAGCCATGTTAACTGGCTTGCTGATGGCGGTCGGTGGCTTCATGTAGACCCGGGACGAGGATTGGGCTGCTTCTCCCTCAGCCATTTCTTCAAAGACATTCCACACGACATCCTCGTCCTTGTTAAAATGTGAACCGCCGCAAGCTGCATCCACGAGCTTTTGGCTCTCAAATGATAGCCCCCCAAAGAAGTGTTGCACGAGACTGGTCTTGGGTATTTCATGGTGGGGGCACTTCTCCTGTAGATCCTTGAATCTCTCCCACGCTTCATGGATCGTCTCGTGGGGCTGCTGGCAGAAACTGGAGATCCGGGCACGCATCTGGTTTAATCTCCCCAGAGGATAAAATTTATGGAGGAAAGCAGATTTCAGTTCCTCCCAGGTGGTGACGACCTTCCCGAGATGATCGACCCAGTAAAGGGCCTTGTCTTGAAGGCTGAAAGAGAATGCGGTCATCTTGATCACATCCAGGGGAACTCCGGGGTAGTGAGCAGTGGAGCAGATGCGGTTAAACTTCTTGAGAAAAATATATGGCTCTTCAGTGGTGTTCCCATGAAAGGTGGGAAGCAGCGACAGAAACTGCGGCTTCAGCTCGAAGTGGGCGTGCATACGTGGAATCTGAATCCACTCAGTGATGCGCCCTGCTCCTGGGTTGTATGTCTGCTTGAGTGTGGGATTGGGCTGCGGTGGATCTTCTTCTGCTGCTTCAAAGTCAGGTCCCACTGAAAACTCATCATTGATTTCAAAGTTCGGCTCCTCCTCTTGTCAGCCATCTCTCGCATCTGCCCTTCTTCTCAGATCATTCAGCATGTCCTGGAAGGCGGTCTGGGCCAGGGCTTGGTTAGTCAGCTGCTGCTGAATGGCTTGAATGGAAGCCAGCAGTTGACTGTTGACCTCACCCTGCGTAGTGTATTGTCCTTCCGCTGCATTGTCTTCAGGCTCCTGCTGGGGCTGTGGTCCTTTCCCCCTTCCTCCTGCCATTTCTGTCTCTGCTTGGTTGACTGTCTCGAGCTCTGAGTCTGCACATGGTAGAATGCCTCGATCAGTCTGAATTGCAGCACCAGATAGAGAGATGCGGTCTGTGTCAAGGTCGACACAGAACTTTGTTAAGGGTGGCGATGTGTAAGGAGTGAAATCAATGGCCATCCAAAACGGACAGAGTTCGGGACGAGAGTGGTCCCGGTTTATTGAAGAAGGCAGGGAGTCTGGAGGTCGGTTCATAGGGTTTGAACCGGAGTCTCGGGAATCGCCCTGAATTATTAAAGAGGGCGAACGAATGGAGCCGATGTGGGTGCCGACAGAGCCTCGACTAAACTGTCCATTCGTCGCCATCTCGAAGATCAAGAGGAAGATCGATGTGGATGAAAGATACGGGGGTCAACAAGGAACAAAAGGAATGTAAAACAGTAGAAGGCTCACAATGAGCGAGGGTCAACTGGAGGGGAAACAAAATTGCGCAACAGCGCGAGGTTTTTGATCTTGACCTAAATACGATTAGCAATCAAACACAAGACAAGGGAGTTCACCAACTCAACGCGTGAAGCCGTGAAGGTTCGGCTTTTATCTTTGTAATTTTTATCTTGTTTTCAGGAATTTATCTTTCAACGAGTCCTTAGAGCGCTACGCCTATAGGAGCGAGAGTACTGCCGGAAAAGTATTCCCGTACTTGTCCTCCTCCTGTGTAACCTGTAACTTGCGCTTTTTAAGGTCCTTGTAACCCTTCCTGGATCCCTACTCAGCCAAAGAAATAGAGGGAGGAAGCCGATAGGCGAAACTGATACTTCGGATCTCGCTCGCAACGGAATCACCCGTGAGCGTGCAAGATCCTACTCGGACGCAGCCGGTGAGACAGACACCCCCGTGAAGGCGTGGCCTATGCTCGGTACCTCGGACAAGGTCGGCGCTCACACAATAGTGAGTCACCACTGGTGACCAACCCCTACTCGACTACGTACGATAGTAGCGCCAATACTTCGGAAATCCAGGCGATACACAAGGCAGCCACAAGTTGGGTTTTGGGCTCTAATCCTTACGAACGCTTAACTCACTTGGAAGGAGACCTTCCCATGCAACCTGAAAACAAAGGAGGGTGTTACTCTCCCCAATCAATGAGTCCAATTACCAATTTTTATTTAGGTCAAAGTTTTCTTAGCAGTCCCTTTTTAAATTTTTTTTTATGTTATCGCTTCTTTTGAGTAGATTCAAACAAGCGCCTAACGATTTTGTATTTTCTTTATCCTAAGGTATCCAAAATCAGAGGGAGAAAAGAGTCGGGAAAAGCCAATGCAAGTCGGCACCAAGATGGAAATCTCACCTTTGTGCCTATATGATGAATGCAAAGTAAGAAGACTTACAGTGAATCCCAGCTCTCTCCATGCGGGATGCAAGGCAGAAATTTATAAACCTAATCTATATGCCGGTTATGCAATGCGGAAATCGTCCTAGAACAGGCAACTGCTATCGTGAAGAACCACGAGTTAACCGCTAACTCCCAATCCTAGTGTCCGGTCTAGGCTCACTCCTCCTCTGCTCAACACATTTGAGTTAGGAGAAAGCGCTTGTGTGGAGTGAGCTCGCGGCGCGCGGATCGAGAGCCAATGATTAACTACTTAATTAATCTAAGTCCAAATACGAACTATAGGAGCATGCAAGAGTTATTAGGGTGTTTGGACCTAGGTTACTCGAATCAAGCAGGACCTAATTCTAGAAGCTCAATCCACAAAAGAAATGAAAAAGAAAACAAAACCGGAAAATGATGGTCGAGAAAACATGAAAAAGCCGCGGTGAGCCCCCGGGTGAACAAACACCCGGAAGTTAGGCCCGAAGTGTTCAAGTGTCTGAGTCCTGTATTATTACAAATTAATCAAATACTCTCTCTCACAAAAATAAAGCAACTCTCTCTCTCTCTAGTTCTCCTGCTCTCTCCTGCCGGCTAGGGTAGAATAGCCGACTCCTCCTCCCAAGGCTGCTCAGGATCCCCTAGGCGATCCTCCTCGGTCGGCGGTCCCTCGCAAGAAAACAAAAGAGATGACAGACAGTTCAAAATAAATAATACACAAAATACGAGTAAGCAAAAATGGCTAAGTGACTAGAAAGACCCAAAGATACTCTACAAGCCGATGCTCCCCGGCAACGGCGCCATTTGAAAAGCGAGAAAGCGAGAGCCGCTAATTAGCGGTCTGACAGGTCAGACTCACTGTCGCTGATGCGACTGCTCAAACTTCCTCGGTCTTCAACAATTAACCCACACAATCAATCAGAGAATGAATAGCAAGGATTAAAATTTATTATACCCTACTAAAGATGTACAATGGCAAGCAAGTAGGGGTCGAACTCAAGGAGCAAAGGTGTAAAGCACGGATAAAAATCCAAACCTAGATCTAACAATCTACTTAGCCAATCTAAAAATTTTTGTGGGTTTTTTATTTTTATATAATTTTTTAATTTTTAATTTTATAATTTTGTATTTTGATTTTTAATTTACTGATTTTTTATTTTCTTTTTATATTTTATATTTTTTTTATATTTTCTTTTTCAATATTGGAATATAGAAGCAATGTAATAAAAGACAAACTAAAGTAATTATAAAAAGGTGCAAAAATAACCAAAAATTCAGAAATAAGATGTTTTTGATATTTTTAGGATTTTTTACTGTTTTTGTGATTTTTGGGTAATTTTTAGAATGTTTTTGGTATTTTTAATTATCAAAATAAAGAAAACAGTGAATAAAATGCAAGGCTGAAACTAAAATGGGGAAATAAAATGATAAGCAGTAGCAAAAATTCCCCAACTTAATTTTCTGTGAACGATAATGAAACCAAGAAAATTTAGGAAAAGAAAACACTATTTTTGGATTTTTTATGGATTTTATAAATTTTTATGAAGGTTTTTAGAGTTTTGCAATTTTTAGGAGTCTGGTTTTGTATTTTTTAATGATTTTTGGCTGGGAATTAAAACTAACTAAAAGACACAAAATATATTTTTTTTGGGATTTTTCTGAAGTGTTTTTATATTTTTTAGTGATTTTCTAATGCAAACAGTGCTGAAAATAGGTGTTTTTGAATTTTTATAAATAATAAAATGTAATATTTATGAAAAATAAAAATAGGCCGTTAAACTACACTACAGCAGGAAACTACTTTGATTTTTGGGGATTTTTTTGGTGTTTTATAGACGCAAGCAAAAATTACTAGAAGCAAAAAGAAACTACACACTTGCAGGGGCTTTTATGGAAATATGGCGAAGTTAAAGGGCTTAATAGCAATTTTCCCGCAACTTTATAACACAGTAACGAATGGTCTGGACCAACAGCAAATGCACAACAAAATGCCAGATGTATTATGCAAAAATGCCAAGGTCTCACGCACACAGCGCGTGACCTGGCAAGGGCTTTTTCGTAATGCTCAAATGTTCAGGGGTCCAAACACAAATTTCACAGAAAATTAATACTGCAAGTGAATGTTTTAGAATTAACACGAAATAGACAAAAGTTCCGGGAGCCACCTGCAAAAATGCCACAGCCACGTGCGACGCACGCGCCTGGCGGGGGCTTTAAAATAATTACTTAAACATCCGGGGGCTGTGTTGCAAATGTTTCAAAGGTTTTGCACAGCAGACAAAAGTTTTAAACGAAACCAATGAATCCAAAAATTGCTGGGGTTAGTTCGCAATTTACCCAATCAAAAGGGGGGGCATCCAACGGCTATACGCATGTCACTTACGCCACGTGGCGATCACCCAGAGCCCGATGCCCCTTCACCTTCGAGGGCCAAGATTAGATCTGCCCCTTGAGATCTGACGGCTGGGGGGGGCAAGATCGAACGCTCACTGCTTCTCGCCAAGAACAGGCCGAGATTGAACGGTGGCTGGGTGATGTCTAAGAACAGGAAGAACAGCCGGCGGCTGTGAGCTTTCCCGGCTCCCCCTCCTCTCCTCCGACGACGATGAAGGCTGCAAAAATGCCCACGAGATCCCTGGAAGCTTCTCCTATCGATCGGCAACTCCAAAATGGCGGTTAGACCGCCTGAGCTCCCGCACCGTGCTGAGGAAGGGAGCCAGCCCCAGGAACTTCGGCTGCCACAAAAATCGACCCCAGGAGGGGGTCCTATCCTCCAGGACCTGCAAGTAAACGGATGATGAAGCTGGGGGCAAAGTACCCCAACTTCGTGGCGTGCTTCTCAAGGTGAACAGACGTATGGACGGTCAATACGGCCGGCGAAACTCGATGCCGGCCGCAGTTGATTCGGGGTGAAATGATGGCTACGGGACAACGTTCTTGACGAAGGAACAATCAAAGTGGCCTTTTTGACAGTAGAACACTTGAGAAAAGGAAGAAAAAGGGAGAAAGAAGGACCTCACCTGTGTGCGCACAAGGTGCCCTCCGGCGAGGATTCCGGCAAGGGGATCTACTCGATTCAACACCTCGTCGCCCTGTTTAAACGCCCACCAAGCTCCTGCTGTCACCACGAGTCTGGTCGAGGGCCTAGGTTAGGGTTTTTGAGGTGGAAGAGTGACCAAATCGAAATGGGACTTTTTGGGTTGCTTTTGAAAGATGGTCGACGGGGCTCATTGATCGAGGGATATCTCGCAAATCAACGACCCGAAGGTCGAAAAAACGCATGGGCGTGTATGCCCGATCTACGAGGAATAAAAGTTGTTCAGGAGCCATCACGAGATTATGCAAGGAGGAGTCTCGAAAAATCCGCGAATACAAGACAAAAACCTTGTCTGACACAGTCCAGAGGGTGGTCAGACAGTTGACCCGTGGTCAACTGTCCAGACCTCCTGATTGGTCCACGTGGACCAATCAGGGAAAAAACCTCTAAAAAAATCATTTAAAAATAGTAAATAACATTATTTTATTTAGGTTATAAAATAAAAAGTGCTTATAAATTTATGTAGTATTTTATTATTATTTTTAATTATTTTTATGAAGTATATTTTTACAAGTTTGCATTTATACCCTTATAGGTATCTATATCTATGTATTTAAGTATTCTATTTTTATTTAGATATTTGTAAGTTATTTATTTTTGGTTATGATTTTCTAAAATTATAAAATACTTGTATACACGCAAATATATTTTTATTTTAATTTTCTGATACATTTTATACACTTAATAAAATGAAAGTGTTATTTGTACAGGTATAGATACATGTATTATACCTATGCATTACAATATATACAAGTATTTTTATTTGGGTTTGATTTATGCTTTTATTCTGATTTTAATGTACATAATTATTATAAGTATTATTTACAACATTATAAAAATATAAAATTGTAAAAATACTAAATAGGTAATAAATTGAATATTTTAATAAGTACAAGGTACAATGAGGGGTCCAAAAGTCAACTTTCAAACCGTAGCTCCGCCAAATGCGAAACCACTGCCATTAAATAGCTTATTTTCTTCTATATACAATTAAAGGTGAGTACCTGCATTTGGAGTTTTTATCTGTGAGATACGGGTCTGGGAAGTTGGCATTCTGGATTTTTATTCAGACCATAACTTTTTATCTGTACATTATTTTTCTGTGAAATCAATTTTGTATTTTTCTTTATTTTATTATCTACAACTTTCATATACAAAGTTTCTTTATTTGATGAATAAAAAGTGGAACCAAAAATAAGTCCCAAAATGAATAAAGAATGAATATAGTGTATAGGTATTTACACTGTATTTTAGCCCTTATCTCCCCCTACTTTATTCCTTGTCGACCTATTCATCAAGATGCCTAGGTCTCGGGGATTTTGGGTCATAAAATATTTACAATATTTTATTCTTTTTCTTTTCTTTTCTTTATTCTATAATTTTGACTTTAAAAACCGCATTTTATACAATATTTACACATATATACATAGATGCTAAAATGCATGAATTAATGCTATTTTCACGCATTTACTAGGGTTTTTATGGCCAAAATGATAGAATAAGATGATGAAACGTGGATTCATCACTCACATAATTTGACTTTGATGCTCAAGCTTGCTTATTGGCTATACAACATATTCACATACTTTTGGCAGACATTTTATTTTTGTACAGGCCTGGCTTCTTTCTTTCTTTTTTTTGAATACTATATACAACAGCATTTACATAGGGAGCTTTTCCTCTTGAGCCAGTAGACTATCCCTCTTTTGAAGCTTTATTGCAACCCACACTCTCCTGTCTTTAAAATTCCTCATCACTGGACGGGTTGGGGTGCACTTCCCTCCCTAGAGGACAAGTGTTTCCACTTGTATGCATCTCATACCGGCAAATCCAACCCCCTCACCACTCCAACTGAGTTGAGCCATGTGAAAGGTGCAGATGTCCAAGTTAGGTCATTATCAACAAGAGTCGTGCGTGTGTTCCGAAATACTCTACTTAGACCGTCAAGAATCCATCGAACCAAGTCTCACAATCCTCAAAGAATTAAGTCAACTAGACCTGAAGTACCTCAATTCCAGCTCCTATAAGGTTCATGTTATTATGTAGATTTTAAGGTCCAACCAAGCTCCAATCTCCGAATTTTACTTAGACTTGTTCAACCATCAAACTCAATCTGAAAAATGATAATGCTATGCAAATGCGATGCAGAATGCAGAAAATATTTTTGTGATGCAATTTTCAAGATTTTGAACTTTTTATGGATTTTTGAAAAGGATGATGCATATGCATTTTTTTCAAAAGGATTTTTCAAATATTATTGGTATTTTAATTTTGCAAATGTTTTTGGAATTTTTGAAAACAATGATTTTGGATAAAAACTAGGTACAAATATTTACACAGGGATGCTTCTTATACTTACAAAAAGTAGATTTTAAGAATTTACAACGGTAAATGATCAATTATATATATATAGTGAATTTTGGGTGTGATGTATGTCTTCCTCAAACTTATTTGAAAAGGATTTAACAAATAATTTTTAAAAAAAACTATAGTCCAGAATAATTTTACAAATATTTTTACAAACATATATACAAATTTGAAAATCATTTTGCAAAGGTTTTTCAAACAGTATAGATAGATTTTTCAAAATATTTTTGCAACCATTTTTCAAACCATTTGCAAATCATTTTTAAAAAATTTTATTTCACACAAAAAATAATTTTTTTCAAAATACACAATTTTATACAGGTTGAAAACTTGTGACAAAATATTTTCAAAATAATTTTCAAATATTTTCACAAAGATTTTCAAACTATTTTTCAAACATTTTGCAATAAACATTTTCACCTTATTTATTAATCAGTACATACAAAAAGAATTTGAGGAATAATAGCATCTTTTCTATTAAGGTTTTTAATGAATTTTTTGCCATAATTATTATAAAAATATGAAAGTACGAGTTATGGCTAAAGTATATACGCAGTATATACGACCCCCTGTACTTAGCTTGAGCTATGTCCTCATAGATTAGAGAGAAAAAGAGAAGACATAACTCGTACTAAATATAGAAAAGTCTAAAGAATACGGACGAAGAAATGAATGAATCAATGAGAAGTTGACCGTCCCCCCTATACTTAGGATCAAATAATCCTAAGTATAGCAGACTGTATACAAAGGAGGGAGGGTCTAGGGTGAGAATGAACAGATCGTACTCAGATTGTCTCCCCCTATACTTAGGGTAAGATATCCCTAAGTATAGACAAGAAGAGGAGACAATGGAGAGGATCAAAGAATAGAGAACTCGGGGTGCACACCCCCTATACTTAGGACAAAGTACGTCATAAGTATAAATGTCTACAAGGGGCGACACCTTTTTGATACAAAAAGAAGATAGAAAAGGAAAAGAAGAAAAGAAGAATAAACAGATCGCATCTCATTGTGTGCACCCCCCTATACCTAGGACAAGGTGTGTCCTAAGTATAGCAAAATCATAAGATGGCAACGGGGTAACATACATAGCGGAAGAATGAAAGAATAATATGGACATATGGATCTATACAGAGGAAAATGGAAGTGATAAGCATGTATGAGATGCTAATGATATGAATCAAAGAGTACATCTCATACCAAAAGAATGGGGGCAACGTCAACGGTCGGCGGATCATGATCTAGATATAGCTTCAGACGTTGACCGTTAAAACGAAAGGTAGAGGAAGATGACAGCTCGGATATATCAATACTAACATTGCCATGTACCTTCCTGACCACATACGGACCTTTCCACTTACTTTGCAATTTCCCTGGAAATAATTTCAACCTAGAATCAAACAACCATACGCGCTGATCGGGCTCAAATTGTTTATGGCTGATATGGGAATCGTGCCATGTCTTCGCTTTTTCCTTATATTGTAGATTGCTATAAAAGGATGTATCTCTCAACTCCTCCAGGGCTGCCAACTCTGCTTTCCACTGTTCTCCTACACTCTTGGGATCCAACAATAACTCTGTAACTGCCCATAGTGACTTGTGCTTGATTTCCACTGGTAAATGGCACGGCTTGCCATAGACGAGACAAAAGGGAGATGTCCCTAATGGTGTCTTGAAGGAAGTCCGATAGGCCCACAAGACCGAGTCCAAAAGCTGTGACCAATCCTTTCGGTCTGGGCGGACTACCTTCTGTAAAATTGTCTTGATCTCCATGTTAGATACTTCAGCAAGACCATTAGTCTGAGGGTGATATGGAGTAGCAACACGATGGTCAATGATGAACTCATCTGCAAGGGCTTTTACCTTGTTGTTAATAAAGTGAGACCCCCCGTCTGAAATCAGAACTCTAGGCACTCCGAACCGTGAAATGATATTTTTCCTCAAAAAGCGACACACGGTCTTAGCATATGCGGCTCAAGCGGGGATGGCCTCAACCCAACGACTCACATAATCCACAGCGAGCAGAATGTACTCAAACCCTGACTTTTAGGAAATGGGCCCATGAAAACAATACCCCATCGTCAAAAACCTCACAAAAGTGAATGGACTGCATGGGCATCATGTCTCTCTGTCCGCAAGTACCCATCTTCTGACAGTCGGTACATCTCTTCACGAATTCATCAGAATCCTTGAAGAGAGTAGGCCACCAAAGGACGGATTGGAGCACCTTCTGTGCTGTCCATCTCTTAGAATGATGTCCTCTTGCCTCAAGCTTGTGGCAGTATGTGAGGACGCTATGATGCTCTTCTTGAGGAATGCACCTCCTCCAGATGTTATCCCCTCCTTCATGATAAAGGACGGGACCCTCCCAATGATAAATCTTGGCCTTCGCAAGGAAGGTCTCATGTTTCTGACTGGGCCAACCTTGTGGAACCGTCTTGGCAACAAGATAGTTTACAATGTCGATGTACCATGGGAGCGAGGTGATAGCCAAGATCGTCTCACTTGGAAACGTCTCTGTAATAGGTGTGCTGGGCTCAGATTCCTCAAGGTTCTCCAAGCGGGAGAGGTGATCCGCCACCACATTCTTAACTCCAGGCTTATCCTTAATCTCAATGTCAAACTCCTGGACCAGAAGGATCCATCTGGTAAGGCGAGCTTTGGCATCCTTCTTGGCCAAGAGGTACCGGATAGCGGTGTGATCTGTAAAGATAGTCACTCTAGATCTGAGAATATATAATCGATACTTATCCAAAGCAAAGACTACATCTAGCATCTCTTTCTCAGTCACGGTGTAATTCCGCTGAGCGATATGATCGAGAATATATGATCGATATCTTACCCTAAGTATAGGGGGAGACAATCTGAACGATCTGTTCATTCCCACCCTTGACCCTCCCTGCTTTGTGTACAGTCTGCTATACTTAGGATTATTTGATCCTAAGTATAGGGGGGACGGTCAACTTTTCATTGATTCATTCATTTCTTCGTTCCGTATTCTTTAGACTTTTCTATACTCAGTACGAGTTATGTCTTCTCTTTTTCTCTCCGATCTATGAGGACATAGCTCAAGCTAAGTATAGGGGGGTCGTATATACTGCGTATATACTTTAGCCATAACTCGTACTTTCATATTTTCATAATAATTATGGTTAAAAATTCATTAAAAACCTTAATAAAAAGATGTTATTATTCCTCAAATTCTTTTGTATGTACTGATTAATAAATAAGGTGAAAATGTTTATTGCAAAATGTTTGAAAAATAGTTTGAAAATCTTTGTGAAAATATTTTTGAAAACTATTTTGAAGATATTTTATTACAAGTTTTCAACCTGTGTAAAATTGTGTGTTTTGAAAAAAAATATTTTCTTTGTGTGAAATAAAATTTTTTAAAAATAATTTGCAAATGGTTTGAAAAATGGTTGCAAAAATATTTTGAAAAATCTATCTATACTATTTGAAAAATCTTTGCAAAATGATTTTCAAATTTGTGTACATGTTTGTAAAAATGTTTGTAAAATTATTTTAGACTATAGTTTTTTTACAAAAATTGTTTGTTAAATCCTTTTCAAATAAGTTTGAGGAAGACATACATCACACCCAATTTCGCTATATATATCTATAAAACTGGTCACTTACCCTTGTAGATTCTTAAAATCCACTTTTTGTAAGTATAAGAAGCATCCGTGTAAATATTTGTACCTAGTTTTTATCCAAAATCTTTGTTTTCAAAAATTCCAAAAATATTTGCAAAATTAAAATACCAAAAACATTTGAAAAATCCTTTTGAAAAAAATGCATATGCATCATCCTTTTCAAAAATCCATAAAAAGTTCAAAATCTTGAAAATTGTATCACAAAAATATTTTCTGCATTCTGCATCACATTTGCATAGCATTAGCATTTATTGGACTGAGTTTGATGGTTGAACAAGTCTAAGTAAAATCCGGATATTGGAGCTTGGTTGGATCTTAAAATCTACCTAATAACAAGAACTTTATAGGAGCTAGAATTGAGGTACTTTTGGTCTAGTTGACTTAATTCTTTGAGGATCATGAGACTTGGTTCAATGGATTCTTGACGACCTAAGTAGAGTATTTCGGAACATACGCACGACTCTTGTTGATAATGACTAACTTGGACATCTGCACCTTTCACATGGCTCAACTCAGTTGGAGTGGTGAGGGAGTTGGATTTGCCGGTATGAGACGCACACAAGTGGAAACACGTGTCCTCCTCTAGGGAGGGAAGTGCACCCCAACCCGTCCAGTGATGAGGAATTCTAAAGACAGGAGAGTGTGGGTTGCAATAAAGCTTCAAAAGAGGGATAGTCTACTGGCACAAGAGGAAAAACTCCCTATGTAAATGTTGTTGTATATAGTATTCAAAAAAAGAAAGAAAGAAGCCATGCCTGTACAAAAATAAAATGCCTACCAAAAGTATGTAAATATGTTGTATAGCCATTAAGCAAGCTTGAGCATCAAAGTCAAATTATGTGAGCCTGCACCTGGATGACTTGACTACACTGGTCTTGCATCCTAGGATAGGTAGCTACACTGGCTACCGTCCATTCTTCTCTTCACCCCCTCCTCTTGAGCTGGTTGCCACTTGAACTTAGAAGGGAATACCCCGCTCCTCGAGGAAGGAGTTATTGGATTGGGGAATCATTGGGTTGTCGTACTGGAGAAGTCAGTCTCTTTGTGATTCTAGTTGGGAAGAGCCACCATCACTTACATTGTACGAGTCAGATTCATAGTCGTAAGGGTTTGCGTATGATTTGAGATCGACTATCGCCTTCATCTTCTTCCCCTTCACTTATGATCTATCTCCCGTAATCCTCCACCGTCTCAAGCTCCATCATCCGCCCTCTAGGAGCTCCGCCCCCAACTCGCCCACCTCATGTGTATCACGAACTAAGTCGAATCATGTAATCGAGATCCGTCTTCGACCGCCATGTGTACAGAAGCCCTCATCGTATTACTCATCGATGCCATCGGAGAAGAGGTGTAAGCACCTGAACTCCAAACCTCAAGTCATACCCGAACCGAGCAATGAAGAAGGCATCAATGCATATTAGTATCTGTCAGATCAAAGTAGTCCTTCCATCATCAAAGAGCCACCTCATCCTTAGGACACATCAACTACAGAACCTTGTCAGAGCAAAAGCTTGACGTCAGAGGACAATTGTTGGGGAGCTCACTGCCCTCGTTTGAGACGAAGAATCTGTAAGGAAGAGGTGAACTACAATTTCCCTCCGATCAAGATTGGAAGCATACCATCATCACGGATCTTTAGACATTGGTCAACTTCGCATCGAACACACAAAAGACGTACATGTGACTACCTCCAAACCACATGATCAAGAGATTAAGACACATCTTAAACCACTTGATCGGCAACGTCCCCCCCCCCACCCCACATGACCCAGCTCGTGTGCATAGAGGTAATTTGCGATCTACCCTCAGTATGTATTGGAATTGCTTCGAAGACCAGGTCATGTGCTTCACGCACGTAATATGGGAAATTAACTAGAAGCACCCTTACACTTCTGATATCACACATATACCCCCGTTGTGAGGTATCTTACAGAAACATCCCGTCGACTTTTGATAATCACAAACAAACCCCTATAAAGGTCCAGATTGACATATTTTTAATTATTTTATTATATTTATGCCCCAAAACTATTTTGATCATAACTTAAGGAGTCCAATTTTTGTGTTCTTTATGTCATTTTGAAGCTCTTTTGATTTTCTATCATATAGAACAATGAACCATACATTTGACAGATATTATTGAATATAAATTAATTGAAGGTAATTCAATTATCTTTGGTGAGCTATTTGTTCTCTGAATTAATTTTATTGCTCATAAATTGTGAAAAATTTGGGGGAATTGATTTGGATATTACTTGGATCATTTGGGAATTAATTGATACATTATTTTCTGAAATTATATAACTCATCGCACTTGAGATTTAAGTTTAGATCCACACGTTGATTTGCTTCTCATTGCATTCATTCATCTTCATTTTTAAATAGTTGCTTTATTTATTTTCTTTTTCACATTACAATGCATTATTTTCTTGCATAAAAATGCAAAATTTCATTCATTATATGTGCTTAATTAGTTGTATCTTTTATTTGAAAAATTCATAAAAAAATGTAAAATAAAAAAACCCTTAAAAATTCATCTTTGAAAATATAAACTATCTAAGTTGCTTGAAACTTAATTCTAGACCCTAATATTACATTCCCGAATTTACCTTTGGACTTGCCCAAGTAAAATAAATAATTATCACGTTGAAATTAATTAAATAATTATTTTTTATGTGGTTATTTTTGATAACTCGCTCTGTATCACCCGCTATAAACGACATTAATTCCTTCTATTTTAGAGTAGTGGAGGGACCATGGTCAGTAAGAGACCTCTCCTACAGAATTTTTAGTTCATGGTCCAACTCCCACCTTTGGACCGATAGCATAAATGACCATCCCCCTTTATGCAGCCTCCTTCCAACATTGTGGATCTCATCCAAGAACAAAAGCTGCAATGTAGACAAAACTCTATCCACCCTCTCAGCCAAACAAAATTGTCTAAAGGCATTCTCAAAATGATGTAGTTCTCTAGTCGAGCTCTCCCAACTAACCCAGTTCTTATCCAACCTACCCACATGCCCTGCAAACCATGACTTTATCTTCATTCTCAGTAGAACCTCAAACCTCCGACCAGCAAATGACATTTACAAACTTCTCACTTGGGACCTAAATTAAATGTAAAGTTTTGGCAGAAACCATTCCACCCCAAAGTCTCTCTGTTCTTATGGTCCCCTAGCCACCATAAGTTTAGAACCCAAGATCGGTCCCTAGTCACCTCCATATCTACCACAAATGTGTGTCCCCTATGGGTAAATGATGAATAAATCATAACCCATTTTCTCTTCCATTGTCCCTTCACATTTACTGTTTTTAACTCTAAATATTTTGTTAGTAAGAGGGATTATTGATGATTTTTTTGAACATTATAATGCATCCCCTCACCCTTATCCCATTGCCAGATAACCGCCTCCCAAACATTGATATGGTTGTTGATCTGAAGGGTGTGACATTCGAGAATGTACACTGGTACTCCTCATCACCCACTCTTGATTATAAATGACGCACAATTCATTTTAGATCAGTTGAGCTAACTATTGATGTTATTTGACTCACCTACAAATCTTATTCCAACTTTTGTTTATAATTTATATACTTATGCTATACTTTGCAGCCAAGAATTAAGCAACTCCCGCAGTCAGCATCCGCACACAAGACGACAACATGCTTCACTAAAAACAAAGAAGTGCCTCCCCCCCCACCCCCGCCCGCAGCAACCTCATTCCAAGTTACCGGAGCTGTTTTATTTCCGTTTTTTTGTCCAAAATGAACTTTATGCTAAGTTGTTTGTCTATTTTTTGGTTGTACTAAATGTCCGGGCCCCTAGGTTATTTCTTTTTTTATCCTTTGCCTTCCTCGCATTTTCCTTTTGCTGGTTATGGATCGATGTACCTTGTTGTTGTTGCTATTTTGATTAATGAAATTCCGATCTTTTATCAAAAAATGAGCGGACACACATACACACATATATATATGGTATAAGTATATATATATATATATATATATATATATTGGCGAATGTGAAAAGCACTTTATTATGATTTTAAGGATATTTATGGATGGGTAACATGTTTATATAGGATAAATGTAGCAAAAGAAATATTTTGCGGATACAAATACCTATCAGAAATCAAGCTACAGCATACTTGCCTGTATGAAGGGTGTTAGCATAAGAAAGTACTATATGGTTTGGGTCTTTAGAGGTTCTTTTGATAAAAATTAATCCTTTGTTCCCAGATGCTTTGTTATTCTAGTTGTTAACATGGGGAAAAGAAAGAAAAATAGTATTCAAGAAAGTTTCAAATTGTCGGGTATTCTACCAATTAGTAACCCAAGGTTCCAGACATTTATTAGATAATAGAGAAATCTATTAGGAAAAAATACAATAGATGAGAAAGAAATTGGATGGCTATGAGAGATCCACATAGTTTTTTTTATAAAGGAGCATAAGTATAACAAGAACGATCGATTGACAAAAGAGCATGTAATAAAATTTACTGTGTATGATCTTTCTATCCGTATCTAAATATCAATTTAGAAAATGGATGAAATTCACATATTTCTTTTCTGCAGTACCTCGACGTGACATGAGAATGAAAGAGGTTTATGAATCAGCTTTCTTTTGATTAAAGCTAAAAATGAATCACTTAATTTGGCTTTTTTACCACATATTGCCGGGTGGATTCCGAAAATACAATGATCTTCCTCCAAGTCGTACATACGACTTTCATTAAATATGGTTTTAAATATGGTTTTCTACATAATTCTATATGTATCTATGAGATCGAGTACTCTAAATGCTCGCCAAATTCGGGAAAAAAACCTGGAGGTTATTTGTATTCCTTGAATACCCCTGACAACATCTCCACTAAATATTTCTTGACACACTATTGGCCAATCTACTTGAGCACTACATCGAATGCGAGCATGGTCGCATAACCATGTCTCATGATTAGAAAAAATGAGTGCATGCCAATCAGCAAGAAAGATAACGGAAAGTCGATCGAAATGAGTAATAAATACTTTTTGAAAGATTTCTTCTAAATTATTGGCATGACTATCGAAATCGGGCATGGACATGAAAGTCTTGATTGCCATTTCTATCAAATTGACTTTCCATCACCAGTCCATTGTACTGATCTTCATTGCCGAGCATCAACAGATCGATTAATTATTCTCGCAATCCTCAACTCACCTCTCAAATTACCACAGAAGTTCCATCTAAGAATTAGGTCATTAATCGTATAAGAAAGGGGCCGCCGTAGAAATTCGGGATAACACTTTTGTTTATTTTTGAGATGAGAATATCATTTCATTCATCAGGATAATAAGAGAAAGCCAAACTTTGAAATGAAGAGATTTGATTCTGAATCTTTGATACTTAATCTTTAATATGCATTTTATTACATAAAGATTAGCGTTCTTTTTTCATTCTGTATCATTAATATGCATATTATTACAGAAAGATTGATGGGAGACAGACAACAAGCTATCTCATTAATCCTTTTTAGATGACAAATCTAATTCTTCAAAACACGACAACTATAGACTTGGAAATCATAACATTGCTATGCATAATTTTTTGGATTCTTTTGAGGAGCTCTAGTTTGACTAAGGAACTCCGCCCCCAACTCTCCCACATCATGTGTATCACGAACTAAGTCGAATCATGTAATCGAGATCCATCTTCGACCGCCATGTGTACAGAAGCCCTCATCGGAGTACTCATTGATGCCATCGGAGAAGAGGTGCAAGCATCTGAACTCCAAACCTCAAGTCATACCAGAACCGAGCAAGGAAGAAGGCATCCATGCATAGTAGTAATTGTCAGATCGAAGTAGTCCTTCCATCATCAAAGAGTCGCCTCATCCTTAGGACACTTCAACTACAGAACCTCGTCGGAGTCAAAGCTTGACGTCAGGGGACAATTGCTGGGGAGCTCACTGCCCTCATTTGCGATGAAGAATCTCCGAGGAAGAGGTGAACTACAGTTTCCCTCCGATCAAGATTGGAGGTGTACCATCATCATGAATCTTTAGGGTTCATTTGGTTGCAGGGTTGGGCAGGGTTGGGTTGGGCTGGGCGAATAGTAAATTGTGAGGAGGGGTACCCCTGTGAATAGTAACCTGCCCAACCCAACCCTGCCCAACCCTGCAACCAAACGAACCCTTAGGGCCTGTTTGGTAGCTGGGTTGAACTAGGTTGGGGTACCCTTGTGAATAGTAAACTGTACCCCTGTGAATAGTAAATTGTGAGAAGGATTGAGAGGGTTGGAAGGAGGGGTACATCGGTGTACCCCAACCCAACCCAGTCCAACCCAGCAACCAAACAGGCCCCAAACATCGGTCAACTTCGCATCGAACGCACAAAAGATGCATATGTGGCTACCTCCAAGCCACATGATCAAGGGATTAGGACATGTTTTAACCCACTTGATCGACAGTGCCCCCCCCCCCACCCCCCACCCATGTGACCCAGCTCGCTTACGTAGGGGTAATTTGCGATCATACCCTCAGCAGGCCTCGAAATTGCTTCGAAGACCTGGTCATTGCTTCACGCTCATGATGTGGGAAATTTACTAGCGGTACCCCTGCACTTCTGATATCACACATATACCCCCGTTGTGTGGTAACTTACAGAAACACCCCCACCAACTTTTGATAATCACAAACAAGCCTCCTATAAAGGTCCAGCTTGACATATTTTTAATTATTTTATTATATTTATGTCCCAAAATTATTTTGATCATATCTTGAGCTATAGAAGTCCAATTTTTGCGTTCTTTATGTCATTTTGAAGCTCTTTTGATTTTCTATCATATAGAATAGTGCACCATTCATTTGAGAGACATTATTAAATATCAATTAATTGAAGGTAATTCAATTATCTTCTTGTGAGCTATTTGTTCTATGAATTGATTTTATTGCTCATAAATTGTGAAAGATTTCAGGGAATTGATTTGGGGATTACTTGGATCATTTGAGAATTAATTGATACATTATTTTCTGAAATTAATAAACTCATGGCTCTTGGGATTTAAGTTTAGATCTACACATTGATTTGCTTCTCATTGCATTCATTCATCTTCATTTTTGAACAATTGTTTTATTTATTTTCTTTTTCACATTACAATGCATTATTTTCTTGCATAAAAAATAAAAAAATTCATTCATTATATTTTCTTCAATTAGTTGTATCTTTTATTTGAAAAATTCATTAAAAAAATGTAAAATCAAAAAAAACCTTAAAAATTCATCTATGAAAATATAAACTATCTAAGTTGCTTGAAACTTAATTCTAGACCCTCATATTACATCCCCGAATTTGACCTTGGGACTTACCTAAGTAAAATAAATAATTATCACATTGAAATTAATTGAATAATTATTTTCCATGTGGTTATTTTTGATAACTCGCTCTATATCACATGGTATAAACGATGTTAGTTCCTTCTAATTTAGAGTGGGGGGTCTATAAGAAACCTCTCCTACAGAATTTTCAATTCATGATCCAACTCCCTGCTTTGGACCGATAGCATAAATGACCATCCCCCTTTATGCACTATCCTTCCAACATTGTGGATCTCATCCAAGAACAAAAGCTGCAATCTTGATTAAATTCTATTCACCCTCTCATCCAAACAAAATTGGCTCAAGGCACTCTCCACTCGAGCTCTCCCAACTAACCCAGTTCTTATCCAACCTACCCACATGCCCTGCAAACCATGACTTTATCTTCATTCCCAATAGAACCTCAAACCTCCGACTAGCAAATGACATTTACAAACTTCTCGCCCATTGCATATTGGGACCTAAAGTAAATGCAAAGTTTTGGCAGAGACCATTCCACCCCAAAGTCTTTCTGTTCTTATTTCCCATTGGTAGATAGTCGCCTCCAATACATCGATATGGAGGTTGATCCGGAGGGTGCGACATTCGAGAATGTACCACGATACCCCTCACTACCCACTCTTGATTATAAATGACGTACAATTCATTTTAGATCAGTCGAGCTAACTGTCGATGTTATTTGACTCACCTACAAACCTTATTCCAACTTTTGTTCATAATTTATATACTCATGCTATTCTTTGCAGCCAAGAACTGAGCAACTCCCGTAGTCAGCGTCCACGCACAAGACAACAACATGCATCACTAGAAACAAAGAAGTGCCCCCCAGCACACATCCCGCAACAACCTCATTCCAAGGTATCGAAGCTGTTTTATTTCCCTTTTTGTCCAAAACAAACTTTATGCTAAGTTGTTTGTCTATTCGCCGGTTGTACTAATGTCGGGGCCCCTAGGTTATTTCCTTTCATGTCCTTTGCCTTCCTCGCGTTTTCCTTTTGCCGGTTATGGCTCGATGTACCTTGTTGTTGTTCCTATTTTAATGCATGAAATTCCGATCTTTTATCAAAAAAATGAGCAGATACGCGAATGTAAAAAGCACTTTATTATGATTTTAAGAATGTTTATAGATGTATAACACGTTTATATATGATAAATGTAGCAAAAGAAATATTTTATGGATACGAATACCTGTCAGAAATCAAGTATATTAAGGGTGTTAGCATGAGAAAGGTACTATATGGTTTGGGTCTTTAGAGGTTCTTTTGATAAAATTAATCGTTTGTTCCTAGACTCTTTGCCATTCTAGTTGTTAACATGGGAAAAATGAAGAAAATTAGTATTCAAGAAAGTTTCAAATTGTCGGGTATTCCACCAATTAGTAATCCAAGGTTCCAGACATTTATTAGATAATAGAGAAATTCGTTAGGACAAAAATACAATAGATGAGAAAGAAATTGGATGGCTATGAGAGATCCCCATAATTTTTTTTATAAAGGAGCAAACGTATAATAAAAACGATCGATTGACAAAAGAGCATGTAATAAAATTTACTGTGTACCATCTTTCTATCCGTATCTAACATATCAATTTAGAAAATGGATCGAGTTCACAGTTTTTACCTCGACGTGACATGGAATGAAAGAAGTTTATAAATCAGATTTCTTTTTATTAGAGTCAAAAATGAATCATTTAATTTGGATTTTTAACCTTGTATTTTCGGGTGGATTTCGAAAAATATGAATAATCTCCCTCCAAGCCGTATATACGACTTTCATCGAGTACAATTTTCCACATAATTCTATATGTTTCTATGAGACCGAGTACTCTAGATGCTTGCCAAATCCAAAAAAATGTGAAGGTTATTCGTATTCCTCAAATACCCATGTCAACATCTCCAGTAAATATTTCTTAACTCACTATGGGCCAAACTAATTGAGCATTACTAGCTTCGCGATTAAAAAAATGAGTACATACCACTAAGCAAGAAAGATAATGGAGTGTCGACCGAAGTAATAAATACTTTATGAAAGATTTCCTCGAAATTATTGACATGACTATCGAAATAGGGCATGGACATGAAAGTCGTGATTGGCATTTCTATCCATTTGACTTTCCATCACCAGTCCTCCGTACTAATCTCCATTGCCGAGCATCAAATTAATTATTCTCGCGATTGGCAATAGTAAATCTCGTCCGATTTAATTCCTTAGCACGGATCATCTGCAGTACTGCAGAAGTGGACTCTAAAGGTAAGGTGCGGCGTGAACCGCTCGATTAAGATAGAGCAGTTCACATGGTAAGAGCTGAAAAAAAACTCCGATTTCATGTGAGCCGCTCGATCATGATCGAACGGTTCACGCTACACCCTCTTTTACAGTCGGCTCTGCAGAGGAACCGATCCCTTTAATTCCTCGACTCATCTCTCTAATTACCACAAGAAGTTTCCATCTAAGAATCATGTCATTGATCATATAAGAAAGGGCCCACCGTAGAATTTTGGGATAACACTTTTGTTTATTTTTGAGATGAGAAGATCATTTCATTCATCAGGATAATAAGAGAAGGACGACCAACTTTGAAATGAGGAGATTTGCTTCTCATGATTCATCCATCAAAACCCGTAGCTTAGTCTCGAACGCAGAAGTTTATATGCATACTATTACAGAGAGATTGATGAGAGACAGACAACAAGCTGCGCCGCTAATCTTTTTTGCATGACAAATTCAATTCTTCGAAACACAACATCTATAGACTTGAGAACCATAACATTGCTATGCATAATTTTTTGGACCCTTTTGAGGAGCTCTAGTTTGACTAAGGTGCATCATTTACACAAACAGAAACACATTAGATCTTGTAACAACTCAAGGATAATCCCACATAAGAAACTCATGAAGTTTCAGAGTGGATTATAAGTGGTAGGGAATATTACTTGACAACTTGTGTTTAAGCATTTTGGGTGGTTGTCAACAGGTCCATTCGGATTCATACCCAACAAGTTGTCATAATCAGTTTTTCTCGGTAACGCTTCGGGGACCTAAACCTGGGACATTACAAATGGTATTGAGACGGGTTCTCTCTGATAGTGGAAATCGCTATATGAGAGGTGGAGCCGAAAAGGCTACTCGGAGAGTCCAACCACCATTGTCACTGAAAATAAGTGGCGAGCCATGTCCGTTGCGAATATAGGTGGGAGAGGTTGTAACACTCCAATCCAAACATAGTCCGGCATCATGAACTCACGAAGTTTCAGAGTGGGTTATAAGTGGTGAGGGCTACTACTTGACAACTTGAGCTTAAGCAATTTGGGTGGTTGTCAACGGATCCATTTGGACCCGAACCCAACAAGTTCTCAATGTCAGTTTTACTCGATAATGATCCGATGACCGAAGCCTGGTATGTGTTTGAACTCGGGAAGTTTGGGCCTGAATGCGCAACAGGAAATTCCAAACCCGATCTCATACCCGCGTTAGCAGTAAGTTTTAAACTCAAACTTGGTGGAAAATAAATAGATCAGATTATTTGGAATTTTGACATCTAGATAAGGAGGTATTTTACAACTTCTGATATTGGTAGGTCTCTTTTGTACTGTCCTTTTCCTAAACTCTTGGGGCAGATAAGTTGTGTCCCACCATTAGCATTACCATCGCCATTATAGAGGTGACTTTGACGGCAAAGGGAACATGATAAGATCAGTGGAGTAATCTTTGAAAATTCGCGGAATCCACTTTCCTTCCCATGGGCCCCACCAAAACGCGTACAAATGAAGTTTCTCAAGAGGGGGGACAATAAGTTTGACCTTGTATAAGTATATGGATATAAAACGGGATGACCTGCATCAAGTATTGGATACACGGATGTCTCTACGAGGAAGGTATCGACCGTTGGATAGTGTCCCAACGTCCGTGATCCGAGGTTGGACGAACACGGTGCTCACCGGCCACCACTGGATCTAGCTGAGTCCGATGATGATTAGGAGATGTATTTAAGCGACTAATATCTAGTCGTTAGATCGAATCAAAGTGTCGAGGCCGACACAATCATCCTCGAAAAATACCTCAGAGAACATTAGCCAATACGTCCAGTAGTCCTCACAGTAGAGTTAACCGTATATTCATTTGGAATGAAAGACCATCATCAAATTGAACCTAAACTAAACTCTAACTTTAACCCAAATCCAATGCGGAATTAGGATTTGGATTATACTAGTTTGTGGATGCGTGCATTTGTTTGAACGGAAATTTAGACCGGATGGTGGGCCTGAACCCGATCAAGGCCCATCCAGATATGGGCTTCGGGTGGAGCGGGCGGACCTTGTGGGCTCGGATCGATATGGACCCAATTCTCCACCTTAGGCCACAAATTCAATATGGTCAAACTAAAGGGCCAATTTAGAGTGAAATTCAAACACTAACTTCAAAAAAAAACTATAGAGGAAGTTAAACAATCGACAATCAATAGTGAGTTGAGGTCTGCGTGAGACTTAACGATCGACTCGAGGAAAGGATTGTGTTGATATGTTCATGCATTCATGGAGTGACACAAAGGTTGAGAAGGATATGCGAAAGGACTTCGATAAATGGTTGAAATTTTTTTAACCTTGATTTCAACATTATACCACTTTTCGTAGTGATATTCGATTTCCCCCGTTAAAATGACAAAACCAACTTACACGTGCGATATGATAATTCAAGAATTCGATAGACAACTTGTAATTACTTTATATATCATTGTTATCGTGCGATGATCCATCTTTCTTATGCGGAGCGCTCCTCAACTCTAGACTGTTGGGCCTAGTTGTTTCCAAATTCGATCTCCCATCCGTTTGTTTGATTGGAAAGGAATTACAATAGAATGGAATCAAAACAAGAATGGAATTAACAATGGAATGGAAAGAAATAAGTTTGTTCATTACAATGTTTGATTCATATTAGGAATTGAAACATTTATTATGAGAAACATTCCATTCTTATGTTTGGAAAAGGAAAAGAATAGAAAGAAAATAATTTTCCTTTTCATATATTTCATTAGTAGAAAAAATAATCAGTATTCTCCAACTTATTTTTTCCATATAATTGATATATTTCATATAAGTAATAAACAGTTAAATTTAAATGGAAACTACTTTGATTTTTTCCATACAATTGATATATTTGATATATCTGTATCCGTATCCACTAGAATGTTTTATTACCATATCGCTATCCATATCTTAAAAAATTGTAAATGTTATAGGTATTTGTATTCGTAAAAAAATAACAACACATATCCATGTCTGTATACGTATCCACTAAAATGTAACCTATATCCATATCCTAAAAAAACTAAAGATGGTATCCGTATCCATATCTATAGCTGCAAAAAATAAAAACCCATTTCCATGTCCATATACGTTTCCGAAAAAATCCTCATCCATGTCCATATCTATAATTGCAAAAAAAAATAAAATCCCTATCCATGTTCGTATATGTATCCGTTTAAATATAATCAGTACCCATATCTTAAAAAAATAAAAATTGCATCCCTATTGTCCATATTAGAAAAAAAATCCCATAGCAGTGCTCATATCCATATCTAGAAAAAAATAAAAAAAAACACATATCCATGTTCTAATCCGTATCTGCAAAAGAATCGTATCTGATATATTTTATCCATATAATAGATATGTTAATATATATGTATTCGTATCTGTTGGAACATCGTGTAAACATATTTGTATCCATATCCAAAAAAATGAACTGTATCTATTTCCGGATTCGCAAAAAAATATCACATATCCATGTCAGTATCCATTTATGCATATATTTGTAACATATCTGTTTGTTTGCTTCCATATATTTGTATCCATGTAAGTGTCCAGATATCCATATCCAAAAACGACCATAGCCATGTCAGTGCCCAAAAAAATATCCAAAAAATAAAAACGCATGTCCATGTCGACAATCATATATTTGTAACAATGATATATTAATTAAAAACTATTGAAGAAGAATACATTCATTAGTATCTGTAAGGAATGGAATCCCAATTCCTAATGGGGGTACCTAGGAATGGCAATTCCCATATATGAGGGAATTGAGTTTCCTTTGTAATCGGTATTCCTGCCTTAACATGATCTAACAAACACAAGAATAGAATCGATAGAAGAATGGTGATTCCATTCTCTCCTATATTCATGCATAACAAACGTGGCCTAATGGTCGGTTCATCCTCTCCATTTCCTTGTACACCATGAAGTCGACCGACCTCCATCCGTCGATCGATAGGATTCATCCCCTATATTATATGGGTGTCAGCAGAGTTTGTATATGTGGGTGTTAGGTTTTCCATGTGAAGATTAATTGGTTACATAGATGCATGAATCAACCTCGTCATCCAACTTTGCTGATGGTTTGTTCGCATATCATATATATTACAATCTAAGAATGCGAGAAAACGTATCATTTGAGCCAACAAGATCACCAAGACAGCCAAATCTCAAGTCGTCCAAAGACCTCCAAGTAAAGAATCACGATCTAGGCTCGACTGAATCCTTGGAATGGTCTACAAGTACTCAATGGTCAAGGAACATAGTAAGAAATCACAAAGAATTTGGAAATTCGATATCTAATCGATATTTGATTAGTCGCATCATCAATCATCATCTAATAGAATGGATACACACCATGATCCCTCAAACATTATCTTATTGCATTAATAGTCTTTCTAATCTTTGTAATTACCCACACAACTTCTTTAATATTACACCATCTAACATTAATGCCCTTGTCCAAGGATTGTGGTACAAGAGTTAGTGAGATTACATGGGCCATGGCGTAATTCAAAAAGATCATGGAGTGATTCCAAATATCATAGGAAATATGGATCATATGTTGTACTTGAACAACATTTCAGGGGTCAAGCTGTAAAAATCCTCCAAATAATAAACGCCATACATTCTTGAACCACGTCTGCCGGTTTAATCTCAACCGTTGGCAGGAGCTAGACGTTGAACTCCTCTCCTCCCTCATCGAAGTTGACGAGGAGGACAGAACAGTACTTTCACCATCTTCTGAAAGCAACTCCCCCAATCCGTCCGTCCAATCATCCCCACTAGCTCTAATCCGATGGTCCATATTCCTTTGTTGAATACTTCCCTCCCCAACCTCTGAAGCACATCGGAGTCTTCGAGCAAAGCAAAGCCTTTCTCCGACCCCAACTTCAATCGAGAGAGCGAGAGAGAAAGAGAGCGAGCATGGATGCGATTATGAACAAAGTTGGGTCGTATTGGTTCAGCCAGAAAGCCAACCAGGAGATCTCCTCTGTGGGTGATGACCTCAACGTAAGCTCTCCAAAACCACTACGAGAAACCCAAAAAAATACGGTCTTTGATTATCTCACGGAATATCATGTTTGTCTGTTTTTTACGTTTGCCCAACCTGTCATGGACTAGGTTTTGATCATCATGTTAGTCGGATTTGAGAAAGACCCGATCTTTTTTTCTGGGTGGGATGAGTTTGGATTTTTCTGATTGGGTTTTTGGAGTCGTTCGTGTTTGGATCGCTGGAAGCATAAAGGGAATAGCTTGTTGCATATCTCTACTTTTTTTCCAACAGGTTGTTGGAACGAAAAATAGTAAAAATTGCTGCCCAACTTGTTGGTGGATTGAATTGTGATCATCATTTCAGGTATTTTTTAGAATAATATGATTTATTTTGCTGGTGGGTATCTGTTTGGAACCGTGGAAAGATATAGAGTTAGCTTGATACATATCTCGATATTCATTGGAAAAAATGGTTATTAACACAAAGTGGTTTTGCTCCCACTATGTTGGGTTTGGTATATGGATTTTATTCATATGCCCATACCTATTCTCACATGGGGGATTGATTCAAGCAAAAGGAACAAACTTGATGTCTTTGGAGTATGGAGGTTATTATTTTTTCCCAACTATTATTTTAAAATACTAATAGGCTTGGACATATATGGAGTCAACCATCTGATCATCATGCTAACATGCCAAGCTTGTGGAGGTGAAGGGGTTTGAGAAAATTATCTTTGAGATTTGGATCTAGGATAGTTTGAAAGTGACTTTCAACCTTTTCCAAAGGGAAAAAACTAATCTCTCCCATTCATCCCCACTTCACATCTAGAGATCTCTTAGCTCCTTTAATTAATTAATTTCATAATTAAAGATAGCCTCTCTCTGAAACAAGAAGGCAGGGGAGAAGATGGATCTGTGTTTGGGTCGTGTAGCTCCTAATAATGTGCGAATTCTGAATCGACAAGACTGATAGGAAGATAGAAAACCGAAACCATGCATTCTTCCCGTAACTTTGTGGAATTTTACTTGATCTGACATATTGTCTACAACTTTCTATCTCGTGATGTTTCGATGTTTTCGAAGATTTCGTGAATATGCCTTAACTTCTGATTTCTTTTTCTCCAATGCCCCTAACCTTTTTTTTTGTGTGTTTTGAACATATATCCAGTCCTTGTCTAGCAGCATTGAAAGTGGAAGCAAGTGGCTGGTTAATAAGATCAAAGGTAAACTCTTAATATTTGATGGTTGATAAATTGATTTCCTCCTACGTTTTTCAGTCAAAGGTAAACCATAACATGCATTTTTGAAACACTAGGTTCAAAAGAACCGATACATGAGACCTGTAAGTATTTTAATGAGGTTTTCCCTTATGGTGTGTGACTAGTCCTCAATCGATGTCGGTAAACTTTTCTACTATGATTGTTGTGCTTTTTGATACGCACACCCCACCATAAGATAGGTGGAGGCCTGTAGCACTCCAAACATAATACCACATTTAGTTTTCACAAAGTGTGGTAATAGCTTATAAGTAGTATGGGCTACTACTAGATAACCTGGGCTTAAGCATTTTAGGCAGTGTTTAAGTGCTCCAATTGGGTCAAGCCCAACAGGTTGTGTCAGTAATCCCAATAACGGAACGGATCTAGGGCTCGGGATGTTACAACTCCTCTCATGTGGGAGAGTGTGGAATATGGGAGGACGGAATGAGTCGAGGATTATCTCTCCTCTTCCTTGTATAGGAGGGAAAGAAGAGGGGAACAATATGGATGGCTCTCTCCTCTTCCTTGTATAGGAGGGAAAGAGGAAGGGAACAATATAGAGGGCTTTAATATGTTATAGTTGATCAACAGTTCTAATTGGGGCTCTTTATGATGGTGGTGGAGATGGTGGTGGGCTCTTTGTCTTCTAAGATAGGGTTTGAGTAAAAATAAAATTATCATTTTGCAAAGATATTTGCTGAAATAAACAAATCCCATTTATGAAGTCCTAGTAATCGTACTTGTCGTGAATGTTCTATATGAGACCTAGATGTTAATAATCAACATCTCCTCTAATTAAGCAAGCTTCTAGATAAATCTTTTTGTGAGCTTCTTTTAGAATCCACTTCTAAGTTGGCTTCTTTGAGAAGCTATTGTTGGCTTCCTTGAGAAGCCATCTCCAAAATTGGGTTCTTTAAGAAGCAATCACTTGTTCTAGTGCACTCCATTAGCCTCTACAAATAGGTCCCTTGAGGTTGGAGTGTAATCAACCAAGAAGAAAGAGAGAAGTAGAGGTTGGAGGACCTACATCGGCAAGGATAAGATCTCTCGGAGATTGTCGAAGAAGACGATACGACACCACCACCAAAGGAGAACGATGATGCCTTGAGGATATGGAAGATCAAGGCCGGCAAGGCAATGCTCATATTAAAGGCCACGATCGAGGAGGAGCTCATCGAGCATATCAGAGAAGTCACTACTCTTAGGGAAGCGTAGGACGCACTTACTACAATGTTCTCACGCAAGAATGATGCTCGACTTCAATTCCTAGAGAACGAGTTGATGTCTCTCAAACAAGGAGAGTTGACAACCAATCAGTTTTTCAACAAGGTATGTTGTCTATGTCGTGAAATCTCAATTAGATCCAGGATCACATATTAGTGAGTCGTGAACGAGAAGGATCATCAATAATGGATTATGATCGAAATATGGTGCTTTTGTAATGGTTGTATCTGATTGGTCTAAATAACCAACTCTCTTAGAGTTAGAGGGTCTCTTAGCTAACCAAGAGACTTCGATGAAACAAATGGTTGGTGTTTCTTTAAAAAGAGAAGAAGAAGAAACCCTCTTTACTACAAAAGGAAGAGGTAAGAAACAAATATCAACCCATTACACACCAATTACAGTTATTGGAGGACCTACATCGGCAAGGATAAGATCTCTCGGAGATTGTCGAAGAAGACGATACGACACCACCACCAAAGGAGAACGATGATGCCTTGAGGATATGGAAGATCAAGGCCGGCAAGGCAATGCTCATATTAAAGGCCACGATCGAGGAGGAGCTCATCGAGCATATCAGAGAAGTCACTACTCTTAGGGAAGCGTAGGACGCACTTACTACAATGTTCTCACGCAAGAATGATGCTCGACTTCAATTCCTAGAGAACGAGTTGATGTCTCTCAAACAAGGAGAGTTGACAACCAATCAGTTTTTCAACAAGGTATGTTGTCTATGTCGTGAAATCTCAATTAGATCCAGGATCACATATTAGTGAGTCGTGAACGAGAAGGATCATCAATAATGGATTATGATCGAAATATGGTGCTTTTGTAATGGTTGTATCTGATTGGTCTAAATAACCAACTCTCTTAGAGTTAGAGGGTCTCTTAGCTAACCAAGAGACTTCGATGAAACAAATGGTTGGTGTTTCTTTAAAAAGAGAAGAAGAAGAAACCCTCTTTACTACAAAAGGAAGAGGTAAGAAACAAATATCAACCCATTACACACCAATTACAGTTATTGGAGGACCTACATCGGCAAGGATAAGATCTCTCGGAGATTGTCGAAGAAGACGATACGACACCACCACCAAAGGAGAACGATGATGCCTTGAGGATATGGAAGATCAAGGCCGGCAAGGCAATGCTCATATTAAAGGCCACGATCGAGGAGGAGCTCATCGAGCATATCAGAGAAGTCACTACTCTTAGGGAAGCGTAGGACGCACTTACTACAATGTTCTCACGCAAGAATGATGCTCGACTTCAATTCCTAGAGAACGAGTTGATGTCTCTCAAACAAGGAGAGTTGACAACCAATCAGTTTTTCAACAAGGTATGTTGTCTATGTCGTGAAATCTCAATTAGATCCAGAATCACATATTAGTGAGTCGTGAACGAGAAGGATCATCAATAATGGATTATGATCGAAATATGGTGCTTTTGTAATGGTTGTATCTGATTGGTCTAAATAACCAACTCTCTTAGAGTTAGAGGGTCTCTTAGCTAACCAAGAGACTTCGATGAAACAAATGGCTGGTGTTTCTTTAAAAAGAGAAGAAGAAGAAACCCTCTTTACTACAAAAGGAAGAGGTAAGAAACAAATATCAACCCATTACACACCAATGAAGCGTGGGTCATCTAGAAGGAACGGAGATCCAGAGAGGAGCTTTAAGCCAGGGGGAGCCCCAATTAGATCGTAGAAAGAGTTCGGATCTCAACACGCGAAAGAAAAATGGAGAATGCTTCAACTGCGGACGAAAGGGGCATTTTGCGCGAGACTGTAGAATCAAGAAAAAGACAATACATAGAAATGTTGCAATGTTAAACGATCAAATAGAAGATCTTAGTGAAGAAGATGTGAACAACAAGCTTCGATGGTGACTATTGAATAAAAAAATGGCGTTGGCAGCAACCATGACCAAAGGAGTTGATTATGACAATGATTGGATTGTGGATTCCGGTTGCTCCAATTATATGATCGAAGATAAAAGTAAGCTCAGTAACATGTCCAAGTACAAAGGAGGGTGAGTTGTTGTGATAGCCAACAACTCAAAGATGCTAATATCCCATATTGGCACTATAACTATAGTGCCACGCTTCAACTCCAATGACGTGCAGTTAGAGCACGTGTACCATGTACCGAGTATGAAGAAAAATCTTCTCTTCTTGTATAGACTAACATATACATGACATTATGTAGTGTTCAGACTTGAGAACGTGCAAATGTATTGGAACCTCAAGTTACTGGATACTTCCATCATGGAGGGAAGAAGAGTTGAGTCTATTTACGTTATGTCAGCAGAATCTGCATACATAGATAAGACAAAGAAAATGAGATTGTGAATATTTGGCATGCTAGGCTTGGACATGTGATCTATCACAAGCTTAACATAATGATGCAGAAAATAATGCTTAAGGGTCTCTCACAACTGGATGTTCGAGAAACACAGTATGTGCTGGATGTCAGTTTGATAAGTCCCATCAGTTGCCTTACAATGAGTAAAAGTATCGAACCAAAGAGCCATTGGAGCTAATCCATTTAAATGTGTTCGGTCTAGTCAAGACACCATCGATCAGTGGTACGTGATATATGGTGACATTTATCGATGAATGCTCAAGGTACGCCTGGCTCTACTTTCTCAAAGAAAAGGCTGAGGTTTTCTCTAAGTTCAAGGAATTTAGAGAGAAAGTTGAGAAAGAAATCAAAAGAAGGATCCAGTGATTGTGATCTGATAATAGTGGATAATATATCTCAGAGGAATTCACCAATTATCTAAAGCAAGCTGGAATCAGAAGGCAACTGACATGTCCAAGCACACCACAACAAAATGGAGTAGCAGTAAGGAAGAATCGCCATCTTACAAAAATCTGTTGAAGCTTGTTACATGCAAAGAGCATTATGCAAAGGTTTTAGGCAGAATACATGAAGGCAATAGCTGATCTGACTAATCGGCTACCTCATGCAAGGTTGGGATTCTCCTCTACCGTTGAGAAGCTAACGGGACTTAAGCCAGCTGTAAGTCACCTTCGAGTATTTGGATCCGTTTGTCATGTCTTCGTTCTTAACAACCTTCGCAACATGTTCGACAAAAAGACGGTAAGATGCTTATCGGATATGATAATGAAAGGAAAGATGGGAGATGTTGTGATCCAATCATTGGCAAGTACTATGTATTAAGAAGCGTTGTCTTTGATGAAGCATCATCATAGTGGTCATCTGACTCATCTCAAGAAACCAGCTGACAAGACATGAAGGCATCATAAGATCAACTAGAAGACAGGCTCGAGGAGATCCAACAAGAAGATGAGATTTTCAAGACTCCAAAATCACCAGACAAGATGATGAGTCCTTGGAGGAATGGAGGTCATCAGCCAACTGTATAAAGAAGTTCGTCCCAGCCAGCACATGATCAAAGAGGATGCAGTTGTACCTCTAAGAAAAACCAGCAGACTCGAGAGGTCAAATCCCAAGTATGCAGATGCAGCAGTCGCTCAAGAAGAAGCACCGAAAGAACCTTCTACAATTAGGGAGGCACTTGGAAACACTAAATTGAAACAAACAATGGAGGAGGAAATGAAGGCCATACAAGAGAATCGGACTTGGGATCTCGTACCAAAGCCTCAAGATGTGAGAATCTAGTATCATGCAAGTGGGTTTATAAGGTAAAGACTCGTCCTGACGGGACCATGGAAAGATATAAGGCTCGTCTAGTCGTCCAAGGATTCTCTCAGCTATATGGGCTGGATTATGAGAAACATTTAGCCCAGACGCGAAAATTATCACAGTTAGAGTATTGCTAGAATTGACAGCTATCAAATCTTGGAAGTTGTGGTAAATTGATGTAAAGAATACATTCCTTCATGGAGAATTAGATCGAGATATCTATATGGAGCAACCAAGAGGAGCTGAAGGTAAGAGTCATCCTTAATATGTTTGCAAGCCGAGGAAGGCACTCTATGGTCTGAAGTAGGAACCTAGATCATGGTATGGAAAGATTGCGGAGTTTATGTTGTAGTACGGATATCAAGTTGCTCTATCAAATTCCAGTCTTTTGTAAAGTTAAGGAATGAGAAGTTATCCATAGTACTCGTGTACGTTGATGACTTGATCATTACAAGAGATGATGTGGAAGAGATTAAGAGAACTCGGGATAATCTATTCATCGTATTCCAGATGAAAGAATTGGGAGAGCTCAAGCATTTTCTTGTCCTCGAAATGAAGCACACCAATGAAGGGATTCTTTTACATCAGCATAAATATGCTAAGGGATCGTTTGGTTTCCAGGTTACCCCGGGTAACCTGGTTTACCCCCTGTTATATTCCTGCATTCTTGGGTTGGAATTGGGTTGGAATTAGGTGTATGGACCACACAATTTCTTTGTTATAATACTTTTTAGCCACGTTCAAATAAAAAAATTAACATAAAAACATAGCATAATCATTAAAAAATTAATATAACACATAATCAATGTCACATTACATTTTTCATTCCAACCTTCTTAACCATCCAAACAGCTATTATTCACAAGAGGTTACTCCAATCCAACCCAACACAGTTACCAAACACGCCCTAAGGGTCTTCTACAAAGGTATGGTATGATACACTACAATCCTATATCAACCCCAATGGAGGAATGTACTAAACTTTGTACATAGAAGATATGATTATGTGAAGGCAGTCATAGCCTTTGCCGTTGGAGTAGTTAACCGATCCATGCAAAATCTCTGGAGGCCTCATCTAGAAGAAATAAGACGAATAATGAGGTATATAAGTGGAACTTTAGATTATGGAATCTTCTATAAGAAAGGAGAGGAGTACAAGCTTAAGGGCTCTTGTGATGCTGATTAGGTCGGAGACCATGATACAAGGCGTTTGCCACAAGCTATTTTTCAACCTTGGCTCGGGAGTAGTTTCGTAGTGTAGAAAGAGACAACCAACTGTTTCTCTATCAACAACTGAAGTCGAGTATAGAGCTTCAGCCATGGCAGCACAAGAAAGTACTTGGTTAAAGTAGCTATTAGAGGATCTTCATCAACCAATTGATTATCTAGTCCATTTATATTGTGATAATCAATCTGTTGTTATCAGGTTAGCTAAGAATCCGATATTTCATGCAAGAACTAAGCATGTAGAAGTTCACTATCACTTCTTGAGAGAAAAGGTGGTACAAGAAGAGATTGAGATGAAGTCGGTAGTGACGGAAGACCAAGCAACATATATATTTATGAAAGGAGTTGGCACAACGAAGATCGGGTATTTTCAAAGACAACTTGGATTGCAAAGAGTCGATGTTGAGAGGGAGTGCTACTAATCAACATCTATAATTAAGTAAGCTTCTAGAGCAATCCTTTTGTTGGCTTCTTTGAGAAGCTATTGTTGGCTTCCTTGATAAGCCATCTTCAAAGTTGACTTCTTTAAGAAGCCATCACTTGTCCTAGTGTACTCCATTGGTCTCTATAAATTAGGGCCCATTGAGATTGGAGTGTAATCAAGTAAGAAGAAAGAGAAGAAGTAGAGTGTGTAAGTGGAGAGAGTTAGAGAGAGTCACCAAGTATATTGGAGAAAAAAGTATAGAGCTTGAGTGGTGTATAGTTAGAGTATATGTGAGTGTATGTATGTGAAGTGTTGTATATTTTGGGGTGTTGTATTGTATAATGGTGTATTGTTAATGTATATTTTAGTGTATCAGTATATTGTCCTTGTAGTATGATTCCAACACTAGATTGTTTCAAAGCCTCCTATTTGCAGGGAAGATGCAGAAGCCACTGCCAGATCTACTGCGTGAATATGACTTGCCTGCGGGCATCTTTCCCAGAGATGCGACCAACTATGAGTTCAACGAAGAGACCAGGAAGCTGACTGTCTTCATCCCGTCTGTCTGCGAGGTGGGTTACAGAGACTCGTCGGTCCTCCGCTTCTTCACGGAGGTGACCGGATACTTAGAGAAGGGGAAGCTAGCTGAGGTCGAGGGGATTAAGACGAAGATCATAGTTTGGGCCAAGGTGACTTGCATCTCGACCGAAGGTTCAAAGGTCTACTTCACTGCTGGATTGAAGAAGGGGAGAAGCAGGGTCGCGTACGAGGTCCTCAGGGATGGAATCGTCGTAGAGAAGTTTTAGATGCAGCTACTGGAACTCGAATCTCCCATTCCACTTGCAGTTGTCTTGTAAATAAGATGTGTTGAGATTTTTAAAAGATTGGAGATATCCTTTTCTTGCACTTGCTTCTTTGAAATCATTTAACCACATACTCAAATATTTCAGAGATAGAACAGATGCGTGAAAACTGGACTTCACGTGCAGTTCGTAAACTTTGCAGTGGCGCTTGCTTCGATTATAAAGATTCTATGATTACAGGTTTGTGTTTAGTATCGTTGACATGTCACGTTGGTCTGTCTTTGGAGTTTCCCGATCCATTGATGTATAGAAATTCCTATTATCAGATCTGTTGGAATTTGCTTGGTATTTGGATGTTTGATACATTTTGACAGTCAATATCGGGGATTTTCGGACTACCACACGCACACACGCATTCGTCAGGTCAGGTCGGGCGCATGTTGTGGGTTGATCTATGAGCTATATTTTATTTTTGGATCCATATTTTCGGATGCATCGTTTGAATCAGTAATTTGTTTTTTGTGTAACTGTCCACCATAACTTAAATACATGTTTTAAGTCGTGATCTAAGGTTACGAGTATATCGATCTCTCTCTTGCCTTCTTCCTTTTTCCTCTTCGTGTGCAAGTGTTCCTTCTTCTCTGATCTCGACTTCGTCCGCGGAGGTGACTTTCGAAGATGCTCTTACACGGTGTGAATCGTATACAAGTGTGGGACTGTCGTATCTTAGGAGTGGCATGCCAACACCCTATACGTTGGTAATGTGAGGGTGATGTCTCTCTACTGGGAATTCTCCGGAATGCTTCGGTAATACCTCTAACTTTTTATTTCCGTTTTTTGATCTGTCACATTGATTTGTTCGATCGTGGTTGTTTCTGGATTAATCCTAAACATTGATATGCATGTTAATTGTTTATTGATGTCTTTCATATCATGGATTAATGTGCTTGATGAGTATGATGTCTAGAATTCGGTTCCCATTTCTGTAATGTTACATCTATGTGTGGGTGTTAATCTCAACAAGCTCCATAAGCTTCTAGTTTGTGGTTGATTGCCGTCAGATAATCCTCTCTTGCTATCGCTCTACTTTTCCTTCAAGTAGTTAAGAACGATGTGTCATTTGTCCAAGTATGTGAACTTTGTAAGCATGTGTGTTTATATGGATGATCGGTATTTTTTAACGGGTGATAAATGTGTGCATGTATTGACTATGACACAGAAAAGGAGAGATTCACAAACTTCATCTCCAACAAGAAGAGGAGAATATGCGGAACATAATACGCTTTTAAATGTGGCCAGTTACCCATATTTGTACAATACAATGGCTATACGTATAATCTTATGCACGTAATATAGTATAACAAAGTATATGAATATCTTAAGCAGAGGGGCATACGATTAATATTAGAAATATTCTATAGATCAGCTTAGATATACATATATTAGATGGAATACAAATGATACAAAAAATACTAAATGTAACTGTACCATAAAAAATATACAAAATATGATGAAAGAAGGCATATAGTCACGTTCAATATGTTTAAAAATAAATCAAGAACTATCTATACGAAAACAGATGTACTGAAACAGATACAGATGTTTACGGATTTCAAAGTGATATCCAATTTAAAATGGATATGGACACAGATGCCAAAATATGTATAAAACGGTAATGTATTATCCATATCCTTTTGCATCCCTTTTATTTGGGATCTTTCCTACCTAATTGTTTCTTGCAATCAAGACATCTCTTGTGTCTAACGTGCATATGTTCACCTCCTCACCAACAGTCGTCGCCGCCGCCTTTTTTCTCATTCACACACTGCAATATTCTCCAAGCCAAAGATCAGACATCGAATCCGCTTATGTGGTTTTCCATTTCCATCAAGGAGACCTCCATGAACTAGAATTTGACTCAACTTCCAGTTAAAGCCTGAACTCTAACATCTATTCTAGTAAGACTTTAGACCTCTTTCAGGTAAAGGCGTAGAAAACTACGCAAGGCGGTAAGCATCACAGTCCTAACCGATCAAGTTTCACCTTGTTCTTTTTTGTGAACTCTTTTTTAACGTTTGAACTATCCACGCTTCGTAGGATGAGCTAGATGAACGACCAAGTCGACCATAAAGCGTGACTTTCTTGCTTAAAATGACCCAAGCACTCCCCTTAGGTTGGATCATGAACTCCTTTCCCCAGATCTGACAGACATCACCATGCACTTTCCTTCTGTGATCTAGTGGTCGAGCAATGTATTATGTACCTTCCTCCAAAGATCACACATCCACACACCTACACGCACTATGAAAAAAAATCGAGGCGAGGTCTTTTCCTCACCTTAAGCCACATCAATTGCGATGAGTCACTAACTTACAACCTCATTCACCAGGTTGGATCCTGCCTTAAATCCTAATACTGGCACTATCTTCATCATGGCTCCTGTCCAGTACTTGGGGTTTTTTTCTGAGGAGATTCCAGTACTTGAACTGACCTACAAAAATCTTATTACAAGATTATGTCCCACGTCAAAGACCTGTTGCAATGTAGGCAACAGCCATTAAAAGATAAATTCTGTATGAAGCAACAGCCATTAAAAGATAAATTGTGTTGATCGATTGCCTCAACCTGTGAAGTACAAATTGACAATTTGCCATCCAAAATACTGCAGTAGACTGTTAGTGAAAGGAACAAGTTCATCAATGCGACATCAAAGAAAGATCAACTGCATGAAACTTGTTATTTGAAATTTAAATATAAGCTGGCAAAATGACTTGATCTGTTCACTGAAATTTCATTAAACTTGAAATGAAAAACGTCGAATGAACATGATGTGTTTCAATCCAGATTTTTATGGTTTATATGATGTAATCCACATCAACTTTACAATGCCAAATCTGAGTCATAAATAATCTTCGAAGTCATACACACTTCTTACAAGAAATCAAGAAGAATGCCTCTATAAAACATCTTTCAACATTGTCGCCGGACTAAAGACAAGCCACAAATATAGTCCAATTTCTCATTTTACTCAACAGTTCACAATAGAGATGTAAATGCCATTATAGAGAAAAGGCAAGAAAAGGAGTTCAATTCACGAAGGTGTACAACAAAGCCATATCTTCTATTTTTTTTCTTAAGGTTATAAAACAGATACAACACAAATTTAAAAGAACTTCATCAAAAAAATGTACTCACTGGGTGAACACGACATGAAATGGTGAAATACAAAAATATAATATTATGCCAAAACTTCCAGCACTTTGGAAAAAGAAACACAATTCTATAATCAGCTCAACTAGAGGGAGAAGAAGTGGCACTTTGCTGTCTCTTCGTCTTGATTTTCAGAGACCAGGAACCTATCGAGGCGTGCAGTCGCATGCGTCAAATTTTTTTTTTGAGTAGTTGCCGCAGTGATTGCTCAACTAAGATGGTAACTGCTAACTTATGGGTGCATATGAACTTCTGCTACCTTGAGTTTGCCCTCTCACTTGTCGAAGCAACTGTCCAAGTAAAGCCTAAAAAGACAGAATTGATGTCATCCAGGGATTATATAAAGGTTTTAATGTGTTTTGTTGATAAGGTATCACATTTGATTAGGTATTCAGACATCAGTGCCATGTATAAAATTTTGCCCGAAATCTTGTGGAGGCTCAAGAAGCAAAGCCTATTGCATTCAGAAGCAAAATATAAAGCAACCAAGCCTATTGCATACAGAAGAATTAATCTATGGAGGCTCAAGAACCGGAACGGATCCAAGAGTAGGAATTCAAAAAAAAATAAGGTTGATGCTTGTGCCTTTTCAGGGTTAATGGACCACACATCAGAATAAAGAACTTGTGGGAGGGGAGGGACGAATAAGAACATTATTTCTCAGAAAAAATAAAGGGATATTTACCCAGCAGACCCTCAAATCTTTCGAAATTACCTCTACGACCTTTGAAACATCGTAATTCCTCCCGCGACCCCGTAATCTTGCTAACCCTTACCCAATAAACCCTGTGGTTAACCCCCATCCATTTACCCGTTAAAACTAACCAGATTCCGTTAAATTCTTTTATCTTATGCCTATTTTATTTGTCGAATTTACCTTCACTGCCACTCCCTCTACCCTCCTTTTCCCCAACACCCAACACCTCCTCCCTCCATGGCCCTCCTCCCCGACCTCCGCCTCCTCCTCGTCCTCGTTCCCGACTCTGCCCTCACCCTCGGCACCCCCTCCTCCCGCCGTGCCACCGGCGAAGCACTGGATCTTCACCCTCCTCCGCCCCCTCCCTCACTCCCCAAACCATCCTACGTCGTAGTCCTCGCACCTCGCCTCGCTTGCATTCAGCCCCCTCCTCCTTGCCGACTCCAGGAACGGCTCGTACAGCAGCGGTAAGCCCACCGCTACGGTCTGCTCCTCCACCGTCATCATTGGGAACCCATACCCGTCGTGGAGCCGGTACACCTCCACCGTCTCCTCCCGCACGTTCACCGTCACGTCGAAGAAGGTGTCTGCGCCCGAGCGGACGATGGCAGCGGCGCGGCGGGGAGGGGGAGGGCAGGAGGGGGAGGAGAGCCAGGCGAGGACGGAGGCCTTGTCGGGATCGTCCAGGGAGACCTGGTGGAACACGAGCGGGGTCCCCGCGAGAGGCGGGTAGCTGCCGATGACGCGGCGGACCGTCGCGAGCTCCGAGGGTGTCAGCGGGTCCAAGCTCCGAGGGTGTCGCGAGCTCCCACGACGCCGCCCCTCCCAAGCTCCCTGCTCCGCCCCTCCCTAGCTCCCAGCGATGGAGCCCCCAGGCGCCGCCCCTCCCAAGCTCCAGGCGATGGAGCCCCCAGGCGCCCCCCTCCCCCCTCGCCCACGCGCGCCGCCCCACCCAATCTCCCTGCGATGGACCCCCTCCCTCCTCTCGGGCCGCCCCTCCCAAGCTCCCAGCGATGGAGCCCCCAGCGTGCCGCCCCTCCCCTCCCCCCCGCCGGCGCGCGCCGCCCCTCCCAATCTCCCAGCGATGGAGCCCCCAACCCCCCCCCCCCCCCCGCGCCGCCCCTCCCAAGATCCATGCTCACTCCCCTGGCGATGGAGCCCCTGCGCCGTCCCTCCCAACCACGGATGCTGCTTCCCTGCTCTCCTACAGGATTTTTTTCTATTTTTTATTTTAGTTAATCCTAACAGTTCGATTGTAAATTGGTTAGATTAACTCACGACTAACCCAAGTAACTGACTCAAACGTAGTTAAAATTGACGGGAGGGTCTGTAGGGTAAGACGGAGCAAGATTACGGGGTCGTGGGAGGAATTATGATGTTTCAAAGGTCGTAGAGGTAATTTCGAAAGATTTCAGGGTCTGCTGGGTAAATATCCCAAAAGTAAATGGTAATAGTCCTTCGCACATAGTAATTGCTGCATACATATAAGATGGAACACGATCAACAGTGCAGACAACAACATATGAGGCCGTCAACAAGACACCAGGAGGAGGCATATATTGCCTATGTAAAATGTTCACCAGGCCTAATGTGGTGCTGGCTTTAATTGCCTGCAACTTGCCCAAGGGTGGAATTATATTGATGATTGGAAAGGGCAGTGTACTTTTTAATAGTGAGAAGTCTTTATAGTGAGGTGAGGTTCTTATATGGCCTTTTTATGTTAAACAAGGGCTTCAACCCTTTTCGCAACGATGAGCAAAGTGAGCCTTTTGTTACACATACACATGTGGGAAAGTAAATTGATATGCTGCAAATGTTAGGTACCCGGTGAGTTATGGGATTATACATTTCTTGATTGAAGGAACTGAGATAATGGCATTTCACTAAGAAGGTCAACTAATGGCTGCCCTTGGCTTAGATTTCTCAAACCCTATGTTCGCGAACTCATGGTTGTCACCAGCACCATAAAAGGTTAAAGATTATTCCAAAATTTGAATATAAAAAATATTTACTACTTGTGCATTCAAAGTTGTGATTTTTTTAGTGCCATCTACTCACCGCCAACCAGAAATGAAAAGCTTGTTTCTGATCTTTAAAAAATCCTCTACATAAGTAGCGATGAATTCTGCTAACTACCAAATAAGAATTGACTCAAAGCACCAGTAGGTGGATCTTTAACATACCCGTGCTCTTTGAGGCAAACTGAACCAGAATTCCAAGTTAGGAATGACCTAAACAGTTAGGAATAAGAAAATAGAGTAAGCTTCGCAGAACAGAGAATTGGAACAAGAAAGGATGCAAGTGATGGTATACCCTTTGAGACATAAAGTCACACAAATAATATTTGACAAAAAGCAAAATCATTCGAGTAAACATAATTTTTTTTAAACAAGTGGGGGGAAAACGCATAGGTGCCTGCCCCCGCCCCAGAATTTGAATTCTGGTCATTTGAGTGACCATAAATTAAAATTAATTCATATAAATGCAAATTTTAAGGCAATATAAATTATTACAGGTGGCATTTGGCAAGTAGTACAAAGAAAATTAACTTGAAAGCTATCACCCAAACACCTATTGAATTGACCCTCGAAAAAGGTCAACTACTAAGGAATATCCCAACCTCACCTAAAATGAACCACATATCACCTCTTCCTTCAATGTCAATTCTCTGATGTCATGACATATGGAGTAGATGCCACGGCTTCCTGGAACTGCCTCCATAGCCTTCTTTGCCATTGAGGCATTGACTGCCTTACAATCTAGGCTCCAACAAAACCAAGCCTATCATCTTCCCATGCATTTGCCTTCTACTGGTGACTTAAGAAAGGGAAAAAATGCATGCGGGTTGTTTGGCCCGAGAGTTTTAGTAAGTCTGAGGAAAGGAAAAAATGCATGTGGGACTGTTTTGGCCCTAGAGTTTGATCACATGATTCTGCTTGCATAATGGTTATGATGAAAGAATCACCTTGCCATAATCATTTTGCACTTTGTTTATGTTGTACTCTTGTACCTAATTCTTGGCAAGCTACCTCTTTATCGGGAAGGAGGATTTTATCAGCATTGGCGCCCTCCTGGGAACAAGGGATGCACGGGGTCGTCCCACAAACAGGATTGCGGTCTAGAAGAAAAGACCAGAACGGCCACACGGAAGGTGTTCTATCGTAGCTGGTTCATCCGCCCCATCTCCTGGATAGCATGTCACTGACCTAGCTTAGCAGACTGTACTCTGTCGCTCCTTCCCAGGAAAAAACCCTGGCCCCTGAACTGGTCCGGTTCAGAGAATTTTATTAGATTAATATTAAGCTATCTGGAAAAAATACTATCTAATATGTAACACTATTCTTCATTACTCTCCAATGACCCCCACCCCTCTCAAAAGCATGACAGTATTGCACAATATTTTATCAAATAAGCCATAATTGTCCTCCTCTTTCTTGTTTCATTATGTCCCACTTGCCAAAAACCAATTGTCATGTTTAACCCCATTCATTTACCCCTCATACTAGATTAGTCCTACACTCCTACACCTCTCCAGCCCACATACCAAATGGTTGCATAGAGTTTGATCATTGAGAGTTTCTCCAATAATCTTGTTATTAGTATAGAATGGTGAGGGTTTATTCTTAAAACGTAGGATTTTCGAGTTTGTGATTTGAGTCCTATTTTCTTGGCAATCTAGAACACATTTCCTGATGGTCAGAATCGGTCAAATTTCAACACAAATAAAAATGTCCAAGACATGACACAACTCAGTTTGTCCGTTAGATTCCACATGTTCGGCTTGCCAGTTTACTTCATAAAGAACAACATATATAAAAGATGGCTACTCTAACAGAACCAGGTAGACATCATGGTTTTCATTTCTCTGCCAGATAGCTTCAACATAAAAATTTCTCTCTCCTGTCTTCTGAGATTATATGCACAAAGCTTTGACTGAAAAGCCTTGAATTGACATTCTATGGAGAAAAGAGCAGAAACTTACGTCAAGGCCTCGAATGCCAAGAAAATAGAACCTATAAACTACACCAGCCAACAGGTACACTCCCAGAAGGCAAATTATTCTGTCAGACACAAACAACAAGACTTAGATTGCATGTCACTGAAAGACGTCTTAGTATTTTAAATTGATGCCGATTCCTCAGGGTATAATGAACCATACAGAATGATAAGAGTGCCGAACCAACTTGTCGCCCCACCACCAGAGACAATTTTCGCACAGCCAGATGGATGCCTTAGACGTGTAGCCTGTCTCAGAAGAAAATTGATATATTTTGTAATTTTATCAGTAGCAAAATATGCAGTTATAGCACCAGAAGTATTCATAGTAATCCCAAAATGAGTCTATAACTAACTATAACTAAGTTCAGTTATAAAAATTGGCCACTTGTCAGGTTAACATTAAATAGATTAACGGACATTATTAGTTTGGATATTTGGCAGGATAATCTAACATAAATATGCAGCTAAACAAAATTTTTGTTCATGGTGCCGTGTGTTGTTCAGTCAATTAATGCAGATGATAACAGACACTAAAAAAGTAAATGGATAATTCATTATCGATTTCTGAAGAAAAAAGGGATGACCACTCAAGGTTAGCAATAATCTATCAAGCTGTATACAAAGGCCCTTTGATCCTTGAAGATTATCACATTTCAATAGACCCATAAAGCACAATAAACGGTGGATTAAGACCATCAGTCCTAGCTGCAGCTTCAACCTACCGCAAGGACTTTGATCGGGGTTTTACCCCACTATTCATGGAAAGTGGCATGCCAAAGAAAAAAGAATTTTCTGAGAAAGGATACTAAGCCAAGCAAACAAATTAATTGCTTCAATGGCATTACTTCCCTTGATGGATTTAAAGGATCAGTTTCATGGCAAGCAGAGAATGAAAGCTCAAAGCAGAATGGTGCTTGAGGTGGAACATCAATCCTTAAACTAACCTACCTAACCATAGTGCTTATGCGATTCCACTGAGTATGCAATGAGATGCATTCTATCAAAAATAAAAAATTACAGAGGTAACTTCCGATCTTCGTCAGGTAGTCCCCTCTCCCACTGTTGAGAAGAAAATGTGGTTCCTTCTGCAAGCAGCCAGGAGCCATGCACCTTGCTCACTACTGAAGAAGCCTTCTCCCACTATAAGTAGGGTCAGCTACATGGATTCTTGCTCAAATCCATGTTGAAAGATTCGACTATTTTTTACGCTGGCTGTTGAGCACGTAACGCAACCCCCACAAGGGGGATTTGAACCCTGCTCTTTTAGATGGTAGGCACACAGCAGTACCACCAGAGCATTTAAGTGGGTACAACCGTACAAGTGACAACTAAGCCTTGCTCACTACTACTACAAATGACAGCTAATCATTTTTTCAATTTTAGTAAGGCTGGCTACATGGATTGTTTTCTCCCAAAGAATCCAATTTAGGTCTTACAGCTTATATCCAAATAAACTATATAATTTTTCAATAGCCTTGACATTTCTTGCTTTTTATTAACCCCGCTTAAAGGACTTTTCTTCGAACTTCTCACACCTCTGAGCTGGAGCAATAAATGGCCTCCCTTATGTCCAAACTACCCTAACAATGTTTCTCCGATTTTATCTTCTATTAGTGTCATACCAACCCTTTATCTAATAATCTCGCTGTGAACTCGATCGTCTTTGTGTATCCACACATTCACCAAAGTATCCTCATCTCAACCACATACTTTCTTTGCACATGTCTATAAGAAACTACCCACCACTTGCTACCGTAATGTATTGCACTGCATCTTTATAGTATTTCCTTTTGAGCTTGTGGATAATGATGCAAGGATAAGTTGTTTATTCCATGGGCTCTGGGGCTCTTATATAGCGTGAAACCCTAAGGAGCAAAATCAAATAATTACAATAGTACTCTCGAGGGGTTATGACATGAAACAAAATAGAAAGACTAATTAATAATTCTAACATTGCCCCCTTAAATTGGAGCATATTTGTCGATCATGCCCAACTCGGAAACAAGCTCAGACGCACGCCTCTTGGGTAGTGCCTTTGTGAGAATGTCAGCAAGCTGAAGGTCGGTAGACACATGTGGAGTGCAAATCTTGGAGATCTCGAGAGACTGCGCAAGGATCTAGACCTGGAAGATTCCTGCTAGAGTAAAGGTGTTTCTCTGGCTACTAAGAAGAGAGCGTGTTCTAACGGCAACGAGATTTTTCCGAGGGCAGAGGCGGGATGTAGAAGATGTGGAGAGTCGATTGAAGATATTGATCACTTATTTTTTAAGTGCCCAGGTCGGTGGATGTCTGGAGAAATGAATGCGACAATTACGGGCCTGGTATGGAGCGATAGAGATATTCTGGGAGTCTGTTAGTAAGAGGTGGTATGGCTCAGAGGAAGGGAGAACGAAGATATGTGCAGTCATCCGGTCCTTGTGGTTAGCTAGAAATAGTGTTGTCTTTGAGGGAGCTAGATTTTATTATGAGAATATCAGTGTTGCAGAAGACGGTATTCGGTATTCAGTCGGAGGGGTCACTGAATAGAGAATAATCGGTATTCGGGCGACTATTCGGAATTATTCGGTTTTGTATTTTTTAATATAAAAATTATTCATAATACATATATCCTTATATTTTTATACATATATTGTCATTAGTTAACATGAATCCAAGATAAAAGTACCAATCAATATAATAGATATATAGAATTTGACATTTGTTATGATACCGTGGTAAAATGTAGCTCATAAAAACTGAAAATTGAAAATAAAAAAATAAAAAAATAAAAAGTCAAACTCCAGTCGGCCTAATAGTCGGGCCAGTCGGCCGAATAATCGGGCGACTATTCGGTCGGGCCGACTATTGACCGAATGGAGGTCCATTCAGTCGGGGACCCCCCCGCACCGCATAGTCGGACCGACTATTCGGGATAGTCGGCCGACTATTGCAACACTGGAGAATATACTTGGGCAAGCCAGGGCCCTCTTGGAATCTTTGTGGTTGTAATTATTTTCTTTATATTATACGTATTCATGAAGGCCCTACCAAAGAAGCGTCTCATGGATAATTTTCAAGTTGGGCATGATCGATAGATATGCTACAACTTGAGGGGGGGTGTTATAGATGTTTTTATGTTTATCTTATTTCGTTGTAACCCCTCCGGAGTATTTATGTATTTTCCCGTTTATGAACGTTATAGGGTTTCGTTCTATATAAGGACTCTAGACCTCTTGAATAAAACAATTCATTGTGTTCTCTTATCTTTCTCCATACACCCAAACCATGTTTTATTTATGTTACCATAAATAACAAGAATGAGTGCCAACAAGAGGAAAAGAAACATTTTAGTGGATCGACCAGTGGTGGCGTGAGACTCCATGGATAGTATTGCTGGAATTTTCATTCCATGTTCTTGAGCCACGAGCTCTAGGTAACCTAAATAGCCTAGTTCAACCTAGAATAACAGTATTGAGTAGGAATATAATGGTGGGTGATTAAAAAAGAAATCAAGAGGGATATTACGAGCAATACACACACTAGTGTAGGGGTTGCCGCAAAGGTTAGACAATGAGCACCGACCTCCTAATTGATGGGAAATTAAATTGAAGATTGTAACTGAAATCATATTGCTTAGAACAAAACCAAATATTCATGGGGGCAAGTTCCTGCCAGTTCTTTGGAACTAAATCTTTTAAATACGGTACAAAATAGAAAAACATAATTTTTATTAGGGTGGGGATGGACTATATCAAGAATCTGTCCATGAAATGAAGGTTAAAATATTAAAGAGATACTCACGTAGTTACAAGTTCCTACAATCTCCAAGACATCTGGACCCTGAGAATTAACAAATAGCAGAGGAAGTTAAAAAAATGAGTGCATAAAATATATTTTACAGTTCATAACAAATAAGTACCTTAGCTCCACTCGGATCACACAGGACAGAGATGGAAAGGGTACAGTTTTTGGGGCTATTAGTAGATATCATTACATTGACGCCTTTGTTTGGATATCTTTTATCTGACAGAAGCAACAGAAACATACACGAGGAAAACGGTTATAATCAGAAGAAACCTACATAGAATTAGCTGTATTAAGAACAGTAGAGTGTTATAAATGTTGATTTGTTCTCTGGCAGAAATGCTGCTCTCTTCTCTGGGCAACGCTTCTACAAGGAAAATGTGGAGATGGACTATGCGAGATTGGTTGATGAGTGGGCTTTGTAGGTGCTTTGTTTGCTTCGTTTTCTCGTTCCCTGTGTAAATTCCCTATGTACTGTTTCTTTAAATAAATTATGGGGCGAACACCACTGAGTATCTCCCCTTGTTTTTGGCTTCAAAAAAAATATTGATTTGTTAGAATATAGACCAGAGGGAAATCTCAAGGGTTGCAAAGGTGAATAACGATATGTAGCATTTGATACAAGGTCATATTGCAGCGGAAGCATGGTAGAGCCATCACCTATAAAGAGATAGGAGGAAGAGCCTACCTAGAGCATGCAACCATCACTATTACTGAAAATAAGTGATGAGCCGTACTGCAACAAGGATGCTGCAAATATTATTTTTTATCCAAAAAGGAGAAACACTTACTGTTAGAGTATTTGGAGCATGCGTCACTTATGTAATAGGTGGGTAAATGGATCCCTCCAATATCCATTTACCCCACCACTGAGTTTAGTCCCATACCGCCTAGTGTGGGCTTGGAGGCCCTGTGGAAGCTATATAAGGAGCCCCAGGCCTCCTGTAACAGATGAGAAATTCAATAGAATATCCGCCCCTTTGAGGGCTTCTCCCGTGGTTTCATCCCGCTCCTCACGGAGTAGGGTTCCACGTAAAATCCCGCTGTTCTTCTTTGTTATTTATCTTTTCCATGTTTATTCTTCCGCTTCCGATTTTCTAACATGGTATCAGAGCGGGTTCGATTCTCGAGATCTTTCGTTATTTTATTTTTTTTTTCTGTTCGAGATTCGATTCAAGCGAGGTTTCCATTCATTAAGTTTATCATGTTCGAGGATCTGTTCTGGAACGTCATACAGATAGATTATCTCTTGGCGGAGATCTGCTCATGGTCATGTATCTGTTTGAAACCCTAGCCGCAGTGGCCGTGACTCCTTCCCTCCATGTTCGTAGATCTCCTGATTCTCATGGCTTCAGGCACGGAAGATCTCCTGATTCTTCTGCCCCGAGGCCCTTGTGCAGATCCTGTTCTTCAGTAGCATCTCGCCTCAGTAGTATCTCGCCCTAGGCGTCGCGAGCAGCACCGACATTCAGCCCCAAGCAATATCGAAATCGGCGTGCTTGGCTCCTGCAATTCCAACCGCCCCAAGACCTTCGAGCGGTGCACACCGCACCTCCCAGCCGCATCAGAAGAAACACGGCGTTGTCCAGGCGCGCGCAGCCCCTACGCGCGCTGCCCCGGCGAACCCATCTCGCAGGCGGCGATGCTTGTTGATATCGAGTTCCAAGACGATGCTCCCAGGCAACCTCCCAGGCGGAGGCGATATCCCACCAGGCGCGCGCGGCCTCCCACCAGGTCGCAACCCAGAGGACACCCCAGGCGGCGCTAGCCGCGCAACTCCCCATCGCCGCCTCCAGCGGCGCTTACCTCGCGCAACAAGATCCCAGGCGCAGCAAGCGGCGATTCCCGCAGGCGACCCCTCCTTCCGCGCAAAGGCGCAGGCGCCTTTCCAGGCTTGATACGCGTCTCTCCATCCTACTCCAGCGGCACTTTTTTTTTGGTAAGGGTTCCCAGGGCGGGGGGAACCCTAGGGGCATGACCTTTATTAAAAAAAAACATTTGCTTTGTAAAAGCTTAAGGGGGTTACGGTCATTTGGTTGTCGGCCCAAGTGGGCTGGCCGTTGTTTATTTAAAAAAAAAAGGAAAATGAAAGAAAGCCCACGGTTGGGCTGAAAAAAAAAAGAAAAAAAAAGAGGAAAAAAAAAAAGAGAAAAGAAAAGAAGCGTGCTTTGTGGCCCGATTTTGGCCTTTGGTTACCACACAAAAAAATTAATTAAAAAAGGCGCTTACATTTGAAAAGCCGTACGCTAAAAAAAAGCCGCGTACAAAGAGAAGTCGTACGCATTTTAAAAAAAAAAGGGTTGCAAAAGTCGAAAAAAATGGTTGAAAAAAATTGTTTTAAAAAAAATTACGGCTTAAAAAAATTGAGAAAAAGCCGCAAATGGATGTTTTGTCCCTATTTATATTGTTTATGTATTATTCATCCCCATTATGTTTTATTCATCCCCATAATTATGTATTATTTTATCTTCTCCCAACGTGGTCATATAATGTCATTCCGACCAGTATGGGAGAAGGGGGAGTATATGTAGAGTCACAGGTCTTGTTCTAAAATTCAGATATCAGATTTTGCAGACCGGTCAGATATTCAGACTCTACAAATTTCAGATTCAGTCTCGACGATGACGCATGCCAATCATTTGTCATTCTTGTTGGTCGTCCAGGCCTCGCTTTCATTGTGAGCCATAGTGACTCCATAGCAGAGGACTATTCCCTATGCCATTAAGGGCAAGGGTTTTTCATGTGGTATCATAGGGACTCCACAGTAGAGTACCATTCTCTGAGCCAGATAGACACTCCAGCCCCGTTCGTCCTCCTCACATGCACGCCATGAGAAGCAACGTCCTCGACTGCAGCAGCTGTGCGCGTTGGGTTGATATTGTCTGTAGTGTCATGTATTGTGAGTTGAGTTTCTTCCTGTTTGTACAAGCTGAGCATTGCATGCTCCAGCTTGAGGGGAGTGTTAGAGTATTTGGAGCATGCGTCACTTATGTAATAGGTGGGTAAATGGATCCCTCCAATATCCATTTACCCCACCACTGAGTTTAGTCCCATCCGCCTAGTGGTGGGACTTGGAGGCCCTGTGAAGCTATATAAGGAGCCCCAGGCCTCCTGTAACAGATGAGAAATTCAATAGAATATCCGCTCCTTTGAGGGCTTCTCCCGTGGTTTCATCCCGCTCCTCACGGAGTAGGGTTCCACGTAAAATCCCGTTGTTCTTCTTTGTTATTTATCTTTTTCCATGTTTATTCTTCCGCTTCCGATTTTCTAACACTTACTAATAAGAATAAATCTATTGTTATGTCTTTCTATGTAATTTCAGTTTCTCTTAGTACTTATCATGTAATTAACCCAAGGCTATTCTCCTATATAAGAGAGTCCTCGGGTACGTCTAATGTAAGTCATTCCTTTTTCTCCAATCATGGTATCAGAGCAACGGTCCTAGACCGGGTCCCGGTATCCCACCCAAAACCCTAACCCTAGAACACCCCCCCCCCCCCCCGGCACCGCCGTCGCCTGCTACAGAGGCCCCGCCGCCCTAGCGGGTCTCCCGGCCTCGCCGCCCTCCCGCCCCAGCGGGTCTCGCCGCCCTATCCCACCCCTCGTCGCCCTCCTGAGCGGTCCCCTCGCCGCCCCCCCATGCGGCACCAGCCCCCCCCCTCGCGTGGTGCTGCGGCGCCCAGCGCCACCGGCAGCCCCCTGCCTTTGCCTCCAGCGGCCCCAAACGTCCCCGCGGCCTCCTGCGGGTCCTGTTGTCGCAGCCACCGCCTCCGGGTTGTCCCGCTGTGACTGCGGTTGGCTAGTTTCGCCGCTTGACGAGGATTAGGGATGGTTGTATGAGTCTACACATACAACCTATCCCTCATATGATACTGTAAACCGACTATTTTTTTTCCTCCGTCGGTATATGGCTCTTCTTCAATCATGTCAGGAGACAAGAGTGACGTCTTTACATCTTCGGGTGCCTTCAAAGGCTCGGCCCCAATAGTAAAGATGGACGGGACCAACTATGAACTATGATCCATGCAGTTTCGTACCCTGATGCAGTGCCATAATAAGGAGCACATCCTGACAGACTTAGAGCCGGAAGACAAGGCTGGAGTGGAATGCGACGTGGAAACAAGACGATGCTTATGCTCGTATATGGCTCTCTGGGACGCTGACTACGGAGATTGCTAATGATATTGTGGAATCAACCAACAGCAAAGGCTATGTGGGATATACTGGCCGCTACATATGGGCAGTCGAAGAATGAGAGCAAAATACTTCAGTTACAATTCGACATCTTCTCCACCAAACAGAATGGGAGACCACTCCATGCACATTTCTCTCATCTGCGGGGCATGTTCGAGAGATTGCATAGCTTCATGCTGATCACAATCGATACGGGAACAACAATAGGCATATCGAAATGCCACGATGACGGGAGTTTTTCTGTCCTCTCTTGATCCTGACTCTGAGTACGAGCAGCCTGTACTCAACTTCTGACTGGCGAGACTATTCCACCTCTGGAGGAGGTGTATAAGCGATTGAGTAGGATTACTAACGCATCGGCGTCTACAGCACAGCTACGCCTTTAGCTATGGCTGCCACTCGTGCAGAGGAGGATCATCACATTTTCAAGGTCGTGGACCTTGTGGTCGAGGGGGAGGCAGACATCATGGTCCCTGTGCTCGTTGTCACCGTCCAGGCCACTCTGAGGATACATGCTTTCACAAGCATGGATATCCAGCCTCTGCACGTGTTGCTGAGCAGACTGAGGCTACAGATGCGCCTCTTCCAGATGCTCGATTTGATGACATCATCTCCAGACTTCGTGAGATGATAACTACACCTACGTCTCCGTCTCCAAGTTCTACGGAAGCTGCAGCTTCTACCAGAGCGTCGTCTGCTCATCAGGTACTCATTATGCGCTTACCAGTACTTACTTGCTCGGACTTGACAGATTGGATTATGGATTCCGGGGCTTCCCATCATATGTGTGGCAACAGAATGCAGTTTACTACCTACAGAGCACTTGCACCAGGTCGATCTGTTGTCATTGCCAATGGGGTTCGATTAACCCATTGTTGGTCAGGGGGAGATTACTCTAACGCCTTCTTTGAGCCTTCAGAATGTCTTACATGCACTGACTTTCAGATGAACCTGTTGTCAATTAGCCAGCTTACAAAAGATTTACATTGTCGTGCCATCTTTGACCCTTCTAATTTTGTGTTTCATGACATACTGACTGGCAGGATGATTGGAAGTGGTTGTAAGCAGAGAGGCTTGTATAAGCTTGCTATATCATCATGTGCTGGACTTGCTACTATTCCCTCTGGTTTTATTTCACCTTTTCTTTGGCATCTACGATTTGGTCATCTTCCTCTGCAGAAGATGTGTCATGTCTTACCACAGATATCTACTTGTGCCGCGTTGTATTGTGAAGCCTGTCAGCTTGAGAAACACCATCGGTCTTCGTTTCCGAGTCGTCCGAGTCGTCATAGTAGTCAGTCTTTTGAGCTGTTTCATTTTGATATTTTGGGGTTCGAGTCATGTCCCTGATCTTCAGGGGCATCGTTATTATATGGTTATTGTAGATGATTATTCCAAACTATCTTGGGTGTTCTTGTTGAAATAAAAGTCTGAAGCTGGTGCTATTATTCGAAAATTATTATTGAAGTTAACAATATCTCCTTTACCAATGTCAAAGTGATTCGCACGGATAATGCTTTGGAGTTTTCAACATTACGTTTGTCAGATTTTCTCAGTTCACATGGCATTGTTCATCAAACTTCTTGTAGTTACACTTCGCAACAAAATGGAGTGGCGGAACGCAAACATCGCCACCTTCATTGATGTCATACGAACATTGTTGATCCATAGTCGTACCCCTCATTCTTTTGGGGGGATGTTTATTCTCACTGTGTGCTACTTGGTGAATCGTATGCCGTCTACTGTTCTTGGAGAGAAGGTTCCCTTCTTGATTGCGTTTCCCGAGAAGAACCTATTCTCCCTCACACCTTGAGTCTTTGGGTATGTGGCTTTTGTGCATAATTGTACCCCTGTCGTGATAAGCTCTCATCAAGAGCTATCAATGTATGTTTGTTGGATACTTCTCGTACTTAAAAAGGGTATAGATGTTTTGATCCGGTGAGTAGGAGATATTATGTAAGTGCTGATGTTACTTTCTTTGAGTCTATCATGTACTGCTCTCCTACATGTGACAGGTTATCCAATAACAATGAGGACGATATTGTTGTTCCTCCACCTCAATCTCTTCCAGCATTTGAACCTGAGCAACCATTACCTCCACCATCGCCTCCGCCTCCACCACCACCACCATCTGAGCCAAGATTCCTACCCATTGTTTACACTCGCAGGTCTTTTACTAGCTCTTCTGCTCATTAAGCCGTCCACATCATCCAGCACGCCTCAGGTATGTCATAATAACTGTTAGAAGAAAAAGAGTCTTCGTTGTATTCATAGAAATAACCCTAGGCTCTCTTATATAGGGAGAGGCCTTGAGGGTAAATTACATAAACGTCTATATAGAAAAGAGAAATAATAAAACAACCATAAAGCGTAAACAACTATTTCTACACTCCCCCTCAAGATGGAGCATAGATGTCAATCATGCTCAGCTTGGATGAACATCTCTGAAAAGGTCCTCTGAGCAATGGCTTGGTGAACACATCAGCAGTTTGATCTCCTGAGCTAACATGGGCCGTGGATATCAATCCTCTCTGGATTAGGTCCCTGGTGTAGTGGCAGTCAACTTCAATATGTTTGGTCCTCTCATGGAAAGCTGGATTGTTTGCTATGAACAATGCTGCCTGATTGTCACACTGAAGCTTCATTGGTAGAGGTACGGCTATATGTAAATCTTCTAATACAGAGCGAACCCACATCATTTCCGTGCTTGCTTGGGCCATGGCCCTATACTCTGATTCCGCACTGGATCTGGCCACCACAGTTTGTTTCTTGCTCTTCCAAGACACCAGAGAGCCTCCGACAAACACTGCAAATCCTGAGGTTGATTTTCTATCCTTGGGACATACCGCATAATCTGCGTCTGCACACGCCGAGATGGATAAATCTGCGCCCTTCCTGAATAGTAGCCCTGAGCCAGGAGAAGATTTCAGATATCTCAATATCATATGTATAGCATCCATGTGAACCTGTCTTGGCTGCTCCATAAACTGACTCACCCGGCTAACTGCAAATGCAATGTCTGGACGAGTTATAGTGATGTAGAGGAGTTTTCCCACCATCTCTCTGTATCTCCTCTTATCCACTTCGTCGGTATCATTATCATATAACTTCATGCTGGGGTCCATAGGGATGCTTGATGGTTTGCACCCATCCGTACCAGTCTCAACCAGGAGGTCTGTAATGTACTTCCGTTGTGTCATTACCAAGCCGTGTGCATTCCTTGCAAATTCCAACCCCAGAAAGTATCTTAGGGTTCCAAGGTCCTTTGTAACAAACTGACGACCTAGAAATGCCTTCGCCTTTGCTATGCCTTGAACATCATCTCCTGTAACAAGAATATCATCCACATAGACCATTATGACAACCGTACCTGCCGAGGACTTCTGGATAAACAATGAGTGATCAGCATTAGACCTCTTGAATCCCTGGTGCTCAATTAGATTGGACAGCTTCTGGAACCATGCTCTTGGACTCTGTTTGAGGCCATATATGGCCTTGTGAAGTCTACAGACCATATGCTTCTCCCCCTCAGCAGTAAACCCGGGTGGCTGCTGCATGTAGACTTCTTCTTGTAAATCCCAGTACAGAAAGGCATTCTTAACATCAAGCTGTGAAATAGTCCAATCTCGAGTTACTGCAACAGACAGGAGAATACGGAGAGTCGTGTGTCGTGCTACTGGAGAGAAAGTGTCCATGTAATCAACGCCATATGTCTGTGTAAATCCACGGGCGACCAATCGTGCTTTGTACCTATCCAAGGTGCCATCTGCATGATATTTGACAGTGAAGACCCATTTGCAGCTCACAATGGATGCATCAGGGGGTGCAGGGACCAAAGACCATGTACCACGGGACTGCAAGGCCCCCATTTCTTCTTCCATTGCTAATCTCCAACACTCTATCTTCAAGGCTTCCTGATATGTCCGTGGTATATCCACGGAAGACAAAGCTGTGGCGAACTTCTGAAAATCACCTGTGAGACGGTGGAAGGACACCTGTGAGGCAAAAGGATAAGAAGCACACTGCCTCCTCTGTTTCCGAATAGCAATCGGAACATCAAGTTCAACATGTGGGTCCACCTGTAATGAGTCATCCTGCATATGTACTGAACCTGACCCGTCAGTAGTAACCTCATCTGAACATACCTGAGGCATAGTAATTGGTTGTACTGTCGTCTGAGCAGGACCTGACCGACGCACATAATGGTGAGGAAGTGGTGATATGGTTTGCTGTGTAGTAGGTGGAGGTGGTGGTGGTGGCGGTGGCGGTGGTGGTGGTGTTGGCACAGGCGGTGACACAGGGGGTGGTGGCGGAACAAATATATCATCATTGGTGGTGGATGGTATCATTCTGTCCCCAGCTGGCAAGAAATACATGACTGACTCGAAGAAGGTGACATCCGCACTGACAAAGTATCTGTTGGTTGTAGGATCATAACACCGATATCCCTTCTGGGTTCTGGAGTAGCCAACAAAGACGCACTTGACCGCTCTGGGAGAGAGTTTGTCAAGTCCAGGAGAAAGACGATGGACAAAAGCTACAGCACCGAAGACACGTGGTGGTAGAGAGAAGAGTTCCTTGTCTGGAAAGATAAGAGAGATAGGTATCTTCTCTCCAAGAACGGAGGACGGCATCCTGTTGACTAGATAGCATGCAGTAAGGACTGCATCCCCCCAGTAGGAAATGGGAGCACAACTTTGGATCAACAGTGTACGAGTAATATCCAATAGGTGACGATGCTTTCTTTCCGCCACACCATTCTGTTGTGATGTATATGAGCAGGTGGTTTGGTGAATGATACCCTTCGATGAAAGGAAAAGAGAGAGAGAGCGTGTACAAAATTCTAGGGCATTGTCAGTTCGAACATATTTGATGGAGGAAGAAAACACATTCTGCACTTCATTAATTAAATTTTTGATAACATCACCTGCTTCAGATTTATTCTTCAGAAGAAATACCCAAGAGACACGCGAAAAATCATCCACGACAACTAAATAAAACCTGTGCCCCTGGTGATCGGGAACACGACTCGGACCCCAAATATCTATATGTAATAACTCAAACGAGGAGCTACTGCTCCGACTCTGACGACCTGGGAAGCTTGACCTATGATGCTTGCCCAACTGACACGTTTCACAGCGAAACGACGAACTTGGAGATATCTGGGGCAGAAGATGACGCATTTTCTGGATCGGAAGATGACCAAATCGAAGATGCCAGATGTAAGGAGAGACTGGTCCAGCTGAGTGGGAGGAGATGCCCGCATAGGAATTCCGAACCAGCCTATATAAACCATTCTGCTCAGAGCCACAGCCAATCACCTTGCCCGTCAGTATGTCCTGAAAAATGAGAGAAGACGGGTCAAAAATAGCACGACAATTCAAATCCTTTGTAATTTGACTGATAGACAGCAAATTCAATGAGAACGCAGGAGCATGTAACACATTCTGCAGCTGCATGGTGGGGGATAAGAAAACCCCCCCCCCCCCGTCCAACAAGTGGTGAGTAGGTACCATCTGCAATCTGGACCGAGCGGCCAGGTGAAATATCCCTGTAGGCCTGTAGTCGTCCCCTATCTCGACAAAGGTGATGTGTAGCTCCGGAGTCTATAACCCAGTCAGATATATCATGAGAATGTATGAAAGATGGTGAACTACCTGAGGTACTTGCTGCAGCGCTAGAACTTGCAGAGGTTGTGGCTGCAATGTCAGAAGAGGTACCAGAAGAATCACCAGAAGAATGTGGTATTATATCACGTAGACGAGCCACAAGCTCGTCAAACCTATGATCTGCAGTAGTCGGTAATGGAGACTGTGAGTGCTCTGCAACTCGTACCGATGCTGGGTACCCATGCTTAGAATAGCATGTCTCCTCTGAGTGTCCAGTCTTGTGACAATACGAGCACATCTGACTAAACCGACCTCGTCCTGAAGGTCCACGTCCACGTCCACGACCTCGTCCAGAAGGCGGTCCACCTCTCCCACGCGAAGCTGCCATCGCCGATGGTGGTGGAGCAGAAGAGCTGGAGGAAACAGGAATGCGACTGAGCCTTCTGTAGACATCCTCCACTGGAGGAATAACCGCATCTGCTAGAATCTGTGACCTGGCAGCATCATATTCTGGATCGAGAGCTGCGAGTAGAACACCCACCATGGTGGCATTCCGAAAAGTCTTCTGCTGCTCCGGTGTAGCCGTCAGAGGAATGGTACTGTATAGCTTCTCAAACATCCCTCTCAGGGATGTGTACAGAGAATGGAGAGGTCTTCCGGCCTGCTTCATCGTAAAGATATCATGTTGAAGCTGCAACATCTTTGTCTCGTTTCGCACTTGCGAATATGTGGCGGCAAGAATGTCCCACATCGCCTTGGCACTAGGCTGATGCAGAACATCGTTCGCTATCTCCATTGTCAATGTACCAGATAGCCAGACCTTCGCGTAAGCGTCATCAGCCTCCCATGAGGCATAAATCCCTGTCTTCTCCGCAGGCTCATCCTCGGTAAGAATATGTTTCTTACCATTTGATTTCATGAGACTCATGAACTGCATAGCCCATAGCTCATAGTTAGACCCGTCCATCTTCACTATTGGCGCAGGACCTTTGAATGCGCCGGTGGAGGGCAAATCGACTTTCGATTCTGACATAGTGCCGTTCGAAGAAGACTAAGGGAAACCAGATACGTTGATGAATGTCTACACCAACTGCATTAGATTTGAGTACGTGTGTAGACTTCTACGTACTCAAATCCATAAATCAGTGAGAGAGGAGTCTAGGGCACGCCTCTAATAAGGCTAACAGCCCTTGAATCGCCTTAGACGGCCGGCTATGAACTGTTGGAGACCCGGTGAGGGCTTAGAGCCGCAGTCTTGATGTCGATGGTGCGGCAGGGAACGCGTAGGAGCGGCGTCGAGCCACTGGAATGCGGCTGGAATGAACCAGCAGCGGCAGAAGCCCGCTGGGGAGGGCGGCGGGATCACGTCGGGGTCGCTGGCGGCGGCAGAAAGCCGCTGGCGGAGGGCTGAGGCCCGCTGGCGGAGGGCTGGGGCCTCTGGCTGCGGCTGGGGGCCGCTCGGAGGTTGCGGCTGGGTGCCGCTAAGAGGCGGCAGAGGCCGCTAGTTGCGGCTGGGGCCGCTGGCTGCGGCAGGAAGCCGCTCGGAGGTTGCGGCAGAGGCCGCTAGTTTGGCGGCTGGAAGCCCTATGCGGGCTCGACGAGAGAAAGAGAGAGGGGCGACGGGTGGGGAAGGGAGGGGCGGCGGTAGCGAGCCCTAGGTTGGCTCTGATACCATGTTAGAAGAAAAAGAGTCTTCGTTGTATTCATAGAATAACCCTAGGCTATCTTATATAGGGAGAGGCCTTGAGGGTAAATTACATAAACGTCTATATAGAAAAGAGAAATAATAAAACAACCATAAAGCGTAAACAACTATTTCTACAATAACATTATCTCTACTGATGGCACTGGAGTTTTACATCATACACAAGATGATTCTGCTGTAGAGGGCAGCGAGGATGCAGATTTGGATGTTCCAATTGCGCTGAGGAAGCGTCGACGTCAATGTGCCACATACCCACTTGCTGCACATGTCTCTTTGGATCATCTTTCTGATGAGTACAGGAAGTTTGTTGTAGGACTTTCTGCAGTTTCTATACCCCGAACGTATATGGAGGCTTTACAGGACAGCAAGTGGCGTCAGGCTATGGAAGAAGAAATGGCAGCCTTAACGTCACAAGGGACATGGACTATTGTTTCTGCTCCACGAGGTGCTTCGATTGTAAGCTGCAAGTGGATATTTTCAATTAAGCAAAACGCAGATGGGAGTGTGGATCGCTACAAGGCAAGGTTGGTGGCCCGTGGCTTTACCCAAACATATGGGGTGGATTATCATGACACGTTTTCTCCAGTAGCGAGACACTCGACGCTTCGGATTTTACTAGCAGTTGCAATTTCACGGGATTGGACGTTATTTCAGCTTGATGTGAAGAATGCATTTCTCTATGGAGACCTTCAGGAGGAAACTTACATGCAGCAGCCACCTAGGTTTACTGCTGAGGGGGAGTCCCAGAAGGTTTGCAGGCTACATAAGGCAATTTATGGCATGAGCAGAGTCCTAGAGCTTGGTACCACAAGCTGTCAGAATTGATTGAGCAACAGGGGTTTAAGAGGTCCACCGCAGACCGCTCACTTTTTTGTTCAGAAGACACAGAGAGGTACGGTTGCCATTCTTGTTTATGTAGATGACATTATTGTTACAGGAGATGATGCTCAAGGCATTCAGATAGCCAAGAAGTTGCTAGATAAAGAGTTTGTGACCAAGGATCTTGGCACTCTTCGCTACTTCCTGGGGTTAGAGTTTGCCAGGAATCGTCGTGGTCTAGTGATGACCCAGAGAAAGTTTGTCATGGATCTCCTTTCTGAGACAGGTATGACTGGATGCAAGCCTGCTACTACTCCTATGGATCCAAGTATGAAATGTATGATGAGGACACTGAAGAAGTTGATAGCAGGAGGTACAGAGAACTAGTTGGGAAGCTTTTATATGTTACTATCACCAGGTCAGATATTATGTTTGCAGTAAGCAAGGTCAGCCAATTCATGGAGCGGCCCAGAAAGGCACATATGGATGCTATCTATATGATTTTGAGATATCTGAAGAACTCACCTGGTTCGAGATTCTTATTCAGTAGGGATGCATCCTTGGAGGTAACAGCTTGTGCAGACGCTGACTATGCAGGATGTCCCATGGACAGAAAGTCTACTTCAGGGTTTACAGTTTTTGTTGGACACTCACTCATCTCATGGAAAAGCAAGAAGCGGACTGTAGTTGCTAGATCAAGTGCAGAAGCTGAGTACAGAACCATGGCCCAAGGGAGTGCAGAGATGATGTGGGTTAGATCGGTGTTGACTGATCTTACCATAGAAGTTCCTCTTCCTATGCAACTCTTATGTGATAATCAAGCTGCATTATTCATTGCGAATAATCCTGCATTCCATGAACGCACAAAGCATATTGAGGTGGACTGTCATTACACTCGAGACTTGATACAGAAAGCACTCATATTTACCTCTCATGTGCCTACAGGAGATCAGACGGCAGATATCTTCACCAAGGCTCTATCTCGAAGTCCTTTTCAGAAATGGTGTTCCAAGCTGAGCATGATAGATATATATGCTCCAGCTTGAGGGGGAGTGTTAAGATAAATCTATTGTTATGCCTTTCTTATGTAATTTCAGTTTCTCTGAGTACTTATCATGTAATTAACCCAAGGGCTATTCTCCTATATTGGAATTAACCCAAGGGCTATTCTCATGGAAGGACATATCGATATCGGTATCGATATCGGTACCATGTCGATACCGAATATCGCCGATATATCGGCGATATATGGACGCCATATCACCGACATCGGGATTTAGCTTGCCTTTTTTGCCTGTCGATATCCGATATCGGACATATCGGCGATATATCGGTGACCTGTCGATACAGATATATCGCCGATATATCGCCGATATATCAGGATACGGTCTTCCATGGCTATTCTCCTATATAAGAGAGCCCTCGGGTACATCTAATGTAAGTCATTCCTTTTCTCCTATCATTTACCGGTGCCCGCCCCACTCTTTGCGAATATAAGTGGAGGTAGTAACACCCCCACATCTAAATCTTAGAAAGTGTGAGAATAGGTTCTAAGAGTGGAGGAATCTTACTTGACAACTTAGGTTTAAACATTTTGGGCGGTTGTTAACGGGTCCAATTGAGCTCAAATGAACAAGTTTTCAAGGATAGTTTTCATCGATAATGGTCCAGAGACCTGAGCCTGAGATGTTGTCGCATGAAGAATAGCAAGCAGGGTGTTGCAAATGTGGATTTGTTATACATGCCAGAGTGCAATGTCAAAGGTGGCAAATGTGAGCTATCAAGAATAAATAGCATTTGACAAAGGGTCTATTATTTGTGATTCTCTGAGAAGAGAAAAGATGTGGTCAAGAGATGATAAAAGATGTGACCAAGAGATGCTTGCACATTTTCACTTGGATGTTTAATTATAATATCTAGGATTTCTTATGACTAAGCAATGTTGCTTAAAATTGATATCAAGCCTATTTAATTAGTTCATTGTAGTGATGATCACCAAGATTATTAAAATTTTGGTACAAGATATTGATTGATTTCAACCAATTTGAGAAGGAAAATATGCACATTTTATGTGGATATGTAGGTTTCTAAATTTTGTGTCCACAAGGGAATGGTGAATTCTAGTTAAATAATGGGTCATGAATAGGTTGTGACCAAGATGCTTTAGGAACATGGGGCAATACATAACATAATTACCTTCAAAAATATGTCTCCTCTCTGAAGTAGAAACGGGATGGATGTCAGAAAAATCTCAGGTTCAATATTCGCTCAAGTTCGATTCGATAAGAATCCGATTCAAATTCGATTCGAACATAAATGAACCGAACATTTTAACATTGGTTTGGGCTTGTTTATATAAACGAACCGAACCTTGAAATGGTAGATTCGCTCAGGTTCAGTTCATCAATAATTTGATATATATATATATCATTATGATTTGGGAATTGGGAGCTTATACAATAGTGACAAAGCTGACAACCCTTATATCATGTTTTAATTTCAATTCTCAAAAAATCAAAGAGCTATTGAATTTTTTTCAATTTTATCGATGGATAGAATGTGAAAGTTTTCCAATTTTCCGGAAGTTTAATCCCTGAAATTATAAACCCTAACTCCCCTTCTCCTTGCCCAAGATATTATTGTCGCCCCCATCCCTCTCCTCAGCTCACCCTCACCTCGAGGGCCTCAACAGCTGCCACCCCCCACCCTCATAGGCTCACAACGACCCTCTCTCCTTCCACTGAAGCACCAGTGGCTCCCCTCTCCTCCTTCTAGCACCAGCGACCTCTCTCCTTCCAGCACACCTAGACCAACGGGACCTCTCCGCTGCCCTCCCCCTCCCTAGCACCAACGGCCCCTCTCTCCTTCTTCAAGCACCAGTGACCCCCTCTCCTTCCAGCACGCTCGGACCAGCGACACATCTCCGCCGCCCTCCCCCTCCCAGCACCAGCGCCCCCCTCTCCTCCTTCAGCGGCCCCCTCTCATCATTGTTCTTCTATTTGAAACCCTGTCTCCTACAAAAACTAATCCCTTGCCCTACAAGCTTGACTTTATCCACCTTAGGCTAAGGAAACCCTCTAGCTCCTACTACACAATATGACAAGAGGAGATGACGTCGACCAATGACGAAATGCTCAACCTTTAAGTGAGGTACCTTGGGTTTATTGGAACCCATTGAAGCAACATCCCTTGCTATCCGAGCTTCTAGCAATAAGTTGCGCACTGTTTTTTTCCATATGTTCTTAGGTTGGTTCTTGATATCACTTGAAAATTCTCATACGCACATTGAAATGATTTCACATTTATGAAAATTTGAAATGGAGATTTCTTCTTTTTCATCCCAACATCCATGATATTCTAGCTTTTTTTCTTTATATATCTCACTTCTTCATATCATGGTTGTCCAAGTTGCAATCTTTAAGTTGTTGTCTGTGATGATTAGTTGGGATGGAAAAACAATCTTTATTTATTTTTATTTATTTATGGATGGTCGACTTTAATGATGATGGGACAAAAGGTATTTTTTGTGGTAATGACCAAGTAATGGTTCTTCTCTTGATAATTGAGTGAAATGCATGTTAGAAACTTAACTTCGATCAAAATAAAAAATGAGAAGAAAAGGGTTGTCTTCAATTTGTTGTGTATACTCAAACCTTTAACGAACCGAACTGAACATTCGTGAACCAGAACCGAACTAAACCTGAACATGTTTATAATCTTATCAAACCCGAACATGTATATTTACTATTGAGATTACTGTGCATCTTTGGTGTTATTCCTTATTTTATTTTCTTTATATACCTCTCTTGATATTTACCCATGATTTTTCTCCTATATAAGAGAGCCCTGGGGTTTCATGAATAAACAAGTCATTCATTTTTCCCAACAAGGTATCGGAGCAACGGTCCTAGACCGGGGTTCCTGTATCCCACCCTAACCCTAACCCTAACCCTACACGTCCCCACCCCCACCCCTGCGCCCCCCCTCCTGTGCGCCACCGCACCTACAGCCTCACGCGTGCCACCCCTCCCCGGGCGCCAACCACGTTTGCATCGTACCCTTGCGCCATCGCGCCTGCGCACCATGCTCCGTGCATCGTACCCTCGCATCCGCGCGCATCTACGCACCTCGCGTCGTGACCTGTCCAAGCGCATCTGCGCACCGCACTAGCGCGCATCTGCGCTCTGTTCCCGCATCTGCGCCATGTTCCTGCACCTGCGCACATCTGCATACACGCGCGTCTGCATGCACCTGCGCATATATGTGTGCATCCTGCGTGCATCCTGCGTGCATCTGTGTGCATCTTTAGTGCATCTGCGTGCATCTATGTGTGTTGGTACCATGTGCGCTCGTAGGGCCTAGCCTACAACAACAGGAGATGAGGATGGTTGTATGAGTCTACAAATACAACAAATCCTCTATATGTGATTGTGTAGACTTATTTCTAACGGTCTACAGCTCAGTTTTGTTTTGGATCTCGGCGCTCTTGCTACCATGTCAGAGAACAAGGGTGATGTTTTTTCGTCCGGTGCCTTCAAGGGCCCAGCTCTCATCGTGAAGATGGATGGGACCAACTACGAGTTGTGGTCCATGCAGTTCCGCACCCTGATGCAGTGCCATAACAAGGAGCACATTCTGACGGATCCAGAGCCGGAGGACAAGACTGGGGCTAATGCTTTTTGGAAGCAAGATGATGCCTAAGCTCGTATTTGGCTCTCCGGGATGCTCACCACGGGGATTGCCAATGATATTGTTAATCAACCCACGGTAAAGGCTATGTATGATATCTTAGCAGCCACATATGGGCAGACGAAAAATGAGAGCAAAATTTTACAGTCGCAGTTTGATATTTTTTCGATCAAGCAGAATGGTCAACCTTTTCATGCACACTTCTCGCATCTTAGAGGCATGTTTGAGCGTCTGCATAGCTTCATGCCTATTCCTACTAGCACTGAGCAACAACATGCATATCGGAATGCAACTATGACAGAAGTATTTTTGTCATCTCTGGATTTTGACTACGATACAGCACGTACTCAACTTCTTACTGGAGAGACGATACCCCTGATGGAGGAGGTTTACAAGAGGCTGAGCAGAATTACTACATCCTCTACTATTGTGGCTCAGACTCCTTCTGCTATGGCAGCTTCTCGTAGCATAGGGAGTATTTTGTAGTTCCGTAGCCGAGGTCCACGTGGTCGAGGAGAAGGTCGTCATCGAGGTCCATGTTCACATTGTTACCGTCCTGGTCATTCTGAGGAAACATGCTATCAGAAGCATGGGTATCCGGCCTCCGCCCGAGTTGCTGAGCAGACCGGACCTACTTCTACTCCTGCTCCGGCTCATGATGCACGCTTCGATGATATTGTTTCCAGGCTGCGAGAAATGATGACTACTCCTACTACTTCGCCCACAGGTTCTTCAGATGTCGCACATATTGCTAGAGTCTCTTCAAGCCTGTCAGGTATTGCTTATGCCCTTACCAGTAGTAGCAGTTCAGATTTGTCTGACTGGATCATGGACTCTGGAGCATCTCATCATATGTGTGGCTATCGAACACAGTTTACTTCTTACATGTTTATCCCTCTGGGTAGATCAGTGGTGATTGCCAATGGGGTCTATCTACCCATTGTTGGACAGAGGGAGATTATTCTAGCTCCCTCAATGCGTCTACAAAATGCCATACATGCTCTAGTATTTCAAATAAATCTTTTGTCTATTAATCAGATTACAAAAGATTTTCATTGTGGTGTCATATGTGACCCTTCTTCTCTTGTGTTTCAAGACATACTCACGGGCAGAGTGATTGGATGTGGCCTTGAGCAGAGAGGACTTTACATATTGTGCGGGGGTTGCTACTATCTCTTCTGAATCTGTTTCCCCTTTTCTGTGGCATCTTTACTTTGGACATCTTCCACTGCAGAAGCCGTGTCATGTTCTCCCGCAGATCTCTACTCATACTAGCTTGGAGTGTGAGACGTGCCAGCTTGGGAAGCACCATCGTTCCTCTTTTCCGAGTCGTCAGAGTCGTCACAGTGGTCAGTTGCTTGAGTTGGTTCACTTTGATATATGGGGTCCTAATCGTGTCCCTGATCATCAGGGACATCGATTTTATATGGTCGTTGTAGATGATTTTTCTAGATTATATCGGGTATTTCTGATGAAGAATAAGTCTGAAGCTAGTCTTGTTATCGAATCTTTCCTTATTGAGATTAAAAATATTTTTTCTGCTAATGTGAAATTTATTCGCATTGGCAATGCCTTGGAGTTTTCTATATTACAGTTATCGGACTTCCTCAGATCTATTGGTGTTGTTCATCAAACTTCGTGTGCTTACACTTCACAACAGAACGGTATTGTTGAACGCAAATGTCGTTATCAATGATCAGAAAGGCGGCCCAGGCGGCCGCATGTGTACTCGGGCAACCAAGCGCCCCGAGTATTTGATATGCGGACATAAGGCAGCCAAAGCGCATATGCGCCCCGAGTACGCCGCATATGCGGCCGCATATGCGGTCGAATTTGTAATAGAGCTTCTGCCCCAAAATTTATTGATTTATTTCTTCGGAAATCGTAAAGCCCCCTTTTCTTTTCTCCTTCCCGGCCCTAGCGCTCGCTCGCACGACAGACCCCTCTCGCAAGAAACGCGTCTCCCTCCTTCCAAGCCCTAGCGAAGGAAACTGCTCCTCCACCCTTCCTCGAGTTGGCTCCTCCGCCATTGCTAAGGCGACGCAAGTTGTTCCTTCGTGCACACCACGACGCAGGCTGTTCTCCGTCGCCTTCTTAAGAGACATCTGCCACATCTGCCGCTGGCGACGCGTGTTGGTGCTTCTCCAGAAATCTCCGTCTCCGCCGGCGCGACGCAGATAACCACTGAACATACAAGATCACTAACGTTCGGTATTTTTTGTTTAAGATTATCTTTTATTGTTTTGATTTTATGAATGTAGAATCCTGGAGTATATCCGTGTGTATTATCGTGATATTTGTTTATGGGATTATCTGGAGTTTGCAGTAGTAATGTTTAATCCTGGAGTATAGTGTTGATCTAATGTTAAATGCCGGCTAGTGTTGAATGTTGATCCTGGAGTACAGTGTTGATCTAATGTTGATCTAGTGTTGAATGTAGAATCCTGGAGTACAGTGTTGATCTATTTGTTTATGGAAAATCTAATGTTGATCTAATGTTTAATCCTGGAGTACAGTGTTGATCTAATGTTGATATAGTGTTGAATGTAGAATCGTGGAGTACATCCGACCCATTGGGATATGTTTATTTTTCCCTACCTTTACTAATGTTAAATGTTCCTATTGCTAAAGGTACAATTGAGTGATTTCGTATTGTTTCTGTTAAGTTTTGTTCTCTTCCCTTTTTTTATATGCTCTCATTTCTCTACACCCTCTTTGATCGTTGGGATTCCTCTATAAGTTACATAATGACATTGTTTTAAGAGCTATGACCAAACCACCTGAAATGTATCACGAGCTCATGATAGTTTGGTTCTTGTTGTAACATGTCACTAGTTACTAGTTAGTCTAGTTTTATCCAGATTAAACTCGCAAGCTCCTTACGTTGATTGTATGACAACTCCCTATACTTGTGGTTGTACTTAAGTCTTCATTTGATATACAATTTTAGTTTATTAACTATTTTGACATGAATTTAGGTCATCATGGACTAGGAACCAACACATGTGACGGAAAATGTGATTTTTACTCCACCCGGATCTACCGATCCGGGATGGAAATATGTGTATCTTATGGAGAAGACGGATCCAAATTCCGTGACTTGTCGCTTGTGTGGCAAGATCTTGAAAGGCGGAATTAACCGAATGAAACAACACATTGGTCACATCAAAGGGAATTGCAAATCATGTCCTAAGGCGGATTCTAAAGAGCAGAAGGTGATACGTGATCGCGTTGAGGGAATTATGAAGAAGAAGAACAAGAAAGCTATCACTTTGAAAGAAATGAGAGAGGAGGTGGTTATTAGAGAGACGGGATCTTCCACAACACCATGTGAAGGAACATGTCCTGGGAAAAGACCACGATCATCTGAGGATGAAATTCAGACACTTGGCACAACGCGTCAATCCGTTATCAAGGAAACACTAGCCATGAGGAACGTGCACGCCTCAGCAAATATGTAGCCAAATTCTTCTATGAATGTGATATCCCTTTCAACGTGACGACTAAGAATTCCTTCATATGCATGTGCGAAGCAATTGGCCAATACGGAAGTGGCTACAAGCCTTCATCTTATTATGAAATTGCAGAGCCTTTGTTGAAGGATGAAGTGGAAGAAACAAAAGAATTTTTGAAAGGGCACAAGGATGCATGGAAGAAAAGTGGATGTTCCATCATGACAGATGCATGGACCGACATGAGGGGAAGAAGCATAATGAACTTGTGCGTTACCTGCAGTTTGGGCACATGTTTTTTGAAGTCTGTTGATGCTTCAGCCGATGCACATACTGCTGAATATATATCCTCATTGGTGGAGGATTGCATCAAGGAGGTTGGAGTAGACAATGTTCTACAAATTGTGACTGACAATGCCTCTGCTAATATGGCGGTTGGGAGGCTCCTCAAGACCAAATATCCAAACATATTTTGGTCATCTTGTGCTGCTCACTGTATAGATCTCATGCTTGAAGAAATTGGAAAGGAGGCGAAGGTCAAAAATTGCATAGCAAAGGCCAGAACGCTAACTATTTTCATCTACAGCCATGCAAAGACGCTCAACTTGATGTGACACTTTACCCAAAAGGGTGAGATAGTTAGACCAGGGCAAACAAGATTTGTCACTTGTTTTCTCACGCTACAAAGTGTTTGAAAAAAAAAGAAGTCGAGATTGATGTTTTCTTCTGATGAATGGAGAGAGTGCAAGTGGTCCAGGACAAAGAAAGGTGACACTGTTGGATCAATTGTTCTTAGTACAATATTTTGGAGCCAAGTTTCCTTAACCTTGACTATCTTTCCCCGCTCGTTCGTCTCTTGCGTGTTGTTGATGGTGATCGGACACCATCATTGAGTTTTGTGTATAGAGGGCTTGAAAATGCAAAGAAGGAGATAGAGAGTCTTTTCAAAGACGTTGAGCATTCTTATAAGCCGTACATTGATGCCATTGATTCAAAGTCGAGAGGGAGGTTAGATAGTCCGCTTCACCTTGCAGCTTATTATCTCAACCCTTTTTATTTCTATAGGGATGATGATGCAGCTATTTCTGAAGATAGCTTTGTCATAAATGGATTTTTATATTGCTTGGAGATATTTTACCCTTATTTAGACGTTCAAGATGTCGTCACAACAGAAGAAATGGTTCTTTACAAAATGGAGAAGGTGCATTTGGAAAACCCCTTGCTATCAAGTTGAGATCCGTCAAAGAAGATGTGTTCGATCCAGGTAGTAGCATGTGTGATGTGTAATTTCTAATATATGCTTTATACATATTTCAAGTACATGAAAAGAATAAGGAGTTGACTTTAATTTTCCTTCTAGCTAATTGGTGGTCTCTATTTAGTGGTGAGACGTCATACATGAAGGCGATGGCAATGAAGATATTGAAGCTAACATCCTCTTCTTCTGGATGTGAGAGGAACTGGAGCTCTTTTGCAGCGGTAGACTACCACATTTAGGATTTACTATTACTGATTAGATTAATGTTTGTTTAATCAATTAACATTGAATACTTGCATTGCAGATTCACACTAAGAAGAGGAATAAATTTGAAACCAAGAGACTGAATGATTTGGTTTTTGTGAAATTCAACTCAAAATTGAGGGAGCAACAATCTCAGAAGGGAAGAGACCCATTTATTTCTAAGGATAGGACGTATGTAAGTGAGTGGATCGGACAAGAGGAAGACAAAGAAGAGGTGTTTCAAGGCTCAGGACTAACTTGGAGTTTGGTGGTCGAGGCAAGTGGAACAGATGAATTGATGCAGCATAGGAGGAGCCAAAGGAACATGGATGCATCACCGGGTGTGGAGGAGGAAGAAGAATTTATCATGGATTCAGACACTGACAGCGATGATGAAACTCCTCCTGTTGTTTTTTACGATTTAGATTAGGAGTTTGATTATTTGTGTATGAACAATGAACCTTTTTTGAGCTGTTATGAACCTTTGTTGAGTTGTCATAGATATTTTGTGATGAATCTTATGACTAGTATTGAGATTAGGGTTGAAAATCTTCACATTCTAATACCTACATTTTTTAAAAATATAAAATGTCTAGTATTTGAATTTATTATTATATTGCTAATTATTTTTAATTAAAATAATAGAAACCGTATAGTTCGCATATACTTCCGCCTGCCCGCTTACTCGCTTCAGACCGCCTGACCGAACGAATACCGCATACCGACTTTCTGAACCTTGACCGTTATCTTTTGGATATCACAAGGACCCTTTTGATTCAGAGTCAAGCTCCTCATTCTTTCTGGGGTGATGCGGTTCTTACTGCATGTTACTTGGTGAACGGCATGCCATCTACTATGCTTGAAGAAAAAGCTCCTTTCTTGATTGTGTTTCCCGAGAGGGACTTATTCTCACTTATCCCTAGAGTCTTTGGATCGGTGGCTTTTGTCCACAATTTTACTCCGGGTCGTGACAAGCTCTCTCTAGAGCTGTCAAATATGTTTTCGTTGGCTATTCTCATACCCAAAAGGGGTATAGATGTTTTGATCCTGTTGGGAGAAAATATTATGTGAGTGTTGGTGTCACATTTTTTGAGTCTATTATGCATTTTTCTCCTACATGTGACAGGTTGTCTAATGCTGACTCTGGTGAGGATATCTCCGTTCCTCCACCTCCAATATCTCCACCAATAAGTCCTCGTGTTGAGTCTCGGTCACCTCCACCTCCTCTACCACCTCCTCCTCCACCTCCGTCTACCCTGCATCAGTTCCTACCTCGATTTTACATTCGCAGGTCCTCTACTCGCCCCTCTGCTCCTGCGCCTTCCCAGTAATCCAACACGTCCCAAGTATGTAGTGAACACATTGTTTCTAGTGATGGTACTGATGCTATACTTGATCTACAGGATACTACACAGGAGGAGCTGATAACAGAGAACAGAGAGGCTGATGACCTCGATGTAACTATTGCCTTGAGGAAGCCCCGTCGCAACTGTGCTACGTATCCTCTAGTTGCGCATGTTTCCTTGGACCATCTTTCAGAGGAATACATGAAGTTTGTTATGGGCCTCTCAGCTATTACTATACCACAAACATATCAAGAGGCCATACAGGATAGCAGTTGGCGACTTGCCATTGGAAGAGGAGATGGCCGCTTTGTAGTCTTGTGGTACCTGTAGTGTTTTTTTTGCCCCTCCAGGTGCATCTATTGTGGGGTGTAAATGGATATTTACAGTGAAGCAGCGAGCAGATGGCAGTGTGGATTGCTACAAGGCAAGGCTTGTAGCACGTGGATTTATCCAGACGTATGGAGTGGATTATCAAGATACCTTCTCTCCAGTGGCCAGACACTCAACATTACGCATTCTCCTATCAGTTGATGTTTCACGGGATCGGTCTCTTTACCAATTTGATGTAAAGAATGCATTTCTTTATGGCGATCTACAGGAGGAGGTTTATATGCAGCAGCCACAAGGAGGAGGGTTTAAAACAGAGTCCCAGAGCTTGGTACCAGAAGCTTTCAGAATTGATAGAGCATCAGGGGTTTGTCCAGTCCATTGTGGATCACTCATTTTTTGTCCAGAGGACACAGAGATGTATTGTTGTTATTCGCGTCTATGTTGATGATATTATTGTCACGGGTGATGATGAGCAAGGCATTCAGGTGGACAAGGAGTTTCTAGGTCTTGCCAATCTTCGATACTTCCTTAGATAAGAGTTCGCCAGGAACCAGCATGGTCTTGTGATGACCCAGAGGAAGTTTGTTACTGATCTTCTTCTAGAGACAAGCATGACAGGATGCAAGCTTGCTACTACTCCCATGGATCCAAGTATGAGACTATATGATGATGATACTGAGGAGGTGGATCAGAGGAGATACAGGGAGCTGGTTGGGAAACTTCTATATGCTACCATCACCAGGACAGACAAATATATCCTTTGTCGTGAGCAAAGTGAGCCAGTTCATGGAACAGCCTAGGAATGTTCATATTGATGATGTCTATATGATTTTGAGATATTTGAAGTATTCTCCAGGAAGTGGTCTTATATTCAGCAGAAGCACTTCTCTTGATGTAACAACGTGTGCAGACAAAGATTATGCAGGATGCCCTAGGAATAGGAAGTCTACTTCTAGCTATGCTATATTTGTTGGCAGCTCACTTGTGTCATGAAAAAGTAAAAAGCAGACAGTGGTTGCTAGATCTAGTGCAGAATCCGAATACAGAGCAATGGCTCAAGGAAGCACAGAGATGATGTGGGTGAGGTCGGTTTTGACAGATCATGCAGTTAATGTACCTCTTCCAATGCAACTTCTATGTGACAATCAGGCACCACTTTTTATTGCAAATATTCCTGAATTCCATGAACGTACAAAGCATAGAGGTGGATTGCCTCTATACCAGAGACATGATCCAGAAGGGTCTCGCATCCACCTCTCATGTTTCTACTGGAGATCAGACTATTGTATTCACCAAAGATCTTACTAGAGGTCCTTTCCAAAGATGTTGTTCCAAGCTGAGCATGATAGACATGCTCCAGCTTGAGGGGGAGTGTTGAGATTCCTGTACATCGTTGGTGTTATTTCTTATTTTATTTTTTGTGTACCTCTCTTGATATTTACCTAGGGTTTTTCTCCTATATAAGAGAGCCCTGGGGTCTCATGAATAAACAAGTCATTTATTTTTCCCAACAATTACTAAACGAACCGGACCAATGTCGGTTCGCTCAGGTTCGATTCGTTCACCCCTACACACATGCAAGAGAGATGAAGATATAATATTATAGTAAATTTGCAATAGTTAAATAAAGGCAAGATATTAGTAAATAATAAAAAGAGGCAAAATAACGACAAAAGGATGCCAAATAAATAAGATACATGTTTTGGTCTTGTAGGGTCTTTCACCCTTTTTGGTATTATGAGGATATCCGATTTTTAATATATTTTTCGGGTGGGTACCATAGGGTATTTCCCCTTTCCATTCTAAAATAAAAACAACAATAATAATAAGATACACTTTTAGGAGCAAACATATATTGTTAATCCATATTTCCAACATCGGAAGTGGTCGAAAATTAGCAATGAGAAAAACGAATAAGCACTATTACAATTGAAATAGCAATACCGATGAGAGCAAGTTGTTGATTTGATGCATGTCCGATGGAAGAGCAAACAGGATAGCCTGCATGTTAATAAAACTTGGTAACCATTAATTCATTTCGAAATACATAATTGGTCATAGACATTGACAGGTGTTATTTCATTAGTATACTGCGGATAACATACATTCATGTAATCTTCCATGTGAACTCCCATTCTATTGTGATTTGCTCTTATACTTTAACTTTCCTGAAAGATAATGCCTATTTTATCTGGGATATTTACTGTGTATTCAGTAATAATCACAAAACTAAGTTATTCCAATATCTAAGATGTAAGAGCAAGGTGGCAGTCGTCCAACTTTGTCCAGATGCATCTAAACCAATTCTAAGTTGCTTTTTTATAGGAAAAAAGGTTATCACCCCCAGTACGAGCTCCCCTAGAAACTCTTTATTAGTAACTAACAAAAATTTCAGATGTTTCAACAAAGACTTCAACTGAAACACCCATGGGCATACACATTCAGTATAGCATCAAGTGTGTCTCATCCTGAAAGATCGAGGCACCAATTCTAAGAGACAACATGATTTCCTGAGCAAACTCCATCTTCTAATTTAAGCTCACCTATATTTTTTTACTATAAAGCAGTCAAAAGTAAGCATGTTTTTCTTACCCTGGGAACAAGCTAGGATGCATCTTATCGCCATATAAAGGCACATCACATGAAAATGCATGACTCAAATATTTTAAAAATAAAATTAAGTTCACAACATAGCCCGGGATGGAAATAAGTAGGATCGCTTTTATCAAGCATCATATACCTCCCACATCATTTAATACAAGCGCACTGCACTGAGTACCGCAGTGCAATGAACCACCACAATCCTGCAAGAATAATAAAAAAGCCATTCAATTATATGCATCACTCCTCTATTCTTATGCTGAGGAATATCGATTATAAAAACAAATTCTGCAATGAGACTGGGAAACCTGGAATTCTTCACTGAACAAAAGAGAGATAAAATAGGTTACTTTAGCCAATTTTTCAGTTGGTAAACTACCTATTAAATGACAAATAGCATTTTAATTTTCCTGAATGTAGGAATCTATCTGTTAAGCTGGCTGAATGTTCACATAAATATGGCATGCTACAATCAAAATTTATTTTTTAGAGATTTTTGAACTTGTGCCCTTGCAAAATTTACCAATAACATTTTTATCCCTATAAATATATGTACCCACAGTTGTGCTTTATGGTTGTTAGCCATAAGTGAAACCATTAGAAATAATGATCAAAGGACTAAAATAAAATATAAAAATTTACAAACCTAATCCTTAAATTATATTATATTTCTTTTTGTTCCTTTTCTTCACCTTCATCTATTTCATACTTCTCTCCTGAACAACGGCATGGAGGACGAGGCCGACGACACGGTTGACGAGGTCACTTTGGACTTTGGGGAGGATGGGGTCGGAAAGGAGGCAGAGGAGGGGGTCAAGAGCAGCAGCAACAATAGTAACGGTTGTAAATGGTGGTAGACGTGTGCATCCCTAACCCCAACTCCTTTGAGTCCCTCATCTACCTTATGGTGTCCCCCTCAAATGACCAACAATCAACTACCAAGTCCATCCTCAATTACCGTTGCTACCACCAGCTCGACTCCATCGCCGGGAAGCTCTTTCTACCACCACCAGTCCCTCCTCCTCCCATATCCAGTGGCATGAAATGTTTGATGTCCTCGTCGGCAAGCTCCTCATCGGGACCCCATAACCCCTTCCCCTACTCTAGCCCTCCTCTTCTCCTTCATCTAATTCTCCCTCGAGGTCCTCCTCTCTGCCCTTTGCAACGAAAACGGTCTTAAATTATCTCCAAGGAGCTCCGATTGGGGTGCACATGGATCGGATAAAATTCATATTGGATTGGTTTGGTTTTATCATTCTACTTGATCGGATCGGATTGGAATTTTAAAATCCGTTGAAAGTACGGATCGGATTGGATCTTTACCAAAATCCGATCTGATCCCATCTATTAATCTGTTAACACAAACACATATACATGCATACATAAATACATACAAACAAACATGCATGCATACATATATAGTATCTATGTGCGCCTATTTTGAATTCCCTATAATACTGTAATCAATGCCATTCATGTTATTTTTCCATATCAATCTTGAATACAAGTGCTTTCTTCTCTCTTGAAATGCAAATGTTAAATATCTAAAATAATAAAGTATATATGGCTATAACTTGTAAAATTGCATTCCATGTTCAGTTATTCCCCTCACAATTCCCTCTTCCTCTCATTTCACTATTGACTATAAGTATAAATATTCCTCCAAGTTCCCTCTCAGCCCATTTCGATGATGCCCCTCCTCCTGCACAATGTTATTATCCTCCAGCACAACACCATCATTCCTCCCTCACGATGTCTTGCTCGTCTCAAACAATGTAATCCCTCTCATGTTATACCATTTGGTTTCAGTACGATGCCACTCTTTTGATCTTCGTTAAAAGAAAGTAGATTTGGAATAGTTGCATATATATGCTATATATTTTTGACCATTTTGCTTCTTACTTTTTGCTTGCTCTATCTTGGAACCTCAATTTATGGATAAAATCGGATCAATTACATAACGAAATGTGTCGTGCTCATCTAAGAAGAAATAAGCATTACTTCATATCCTTTCGTTTTTATATTGATATACATTTTTTATTCATATTTTTCAATTTTCATAAAATTTGCATATTTTGATTATAGGTATAAACTTACAAATAAAGTTCATTGCAAGTCCATTTTAAATGAGAGACATGATGCCTAACCGGTAGACTATATTTAAGTTCATTGTGTCTTGCATACTCAATCGAGTATGAATGTTTCATGATTCTCATTTTTAATGATATATTATAGCCTTGAAGGATGTTCTTGGGAGTGCTTGGGTTTTAGCATAGCTCAACATTCTAAATTAATCATTGACTTCATCAATATCCTTACGCAGAGATCGCATTTTTATTTATCTAATTGTCTTTGCATCCTTATTTAGCAACGTGTGTTGCTCTAATTTGAATTACTTGGTGGAAATCAATTGCAAAAAACAAAATAATACATTATTTATTTAAAAAAACTTAAATTTCAAATTCAATATAATCATTTAGTTTGATTGCATGGTCTTCAACTTTTTATAATGAATTACTGGAGTTCCTTAACCTTCATTTGATTATGTGATCTTTCTTTTATTTACATCAATGTAAGTGTAAAAATCCGAGCAAATCTGATCCAATCCGTGATCATATGTATTAGATCGGATTGGATTTAAATATTTGATGGATTGGATTGGATTCGAATAAACAAAAATCCATTACTAAGCTCTGGAATGTTGTTTCATACCTCGCTTTCAACCTCCACAACAACGCATGGGAGAGGTTCCTCGTGTTCCTCTTCCAAGTCGTCACCTCTGGTTCTCTACACCTCCAGAAACTCTCCCTTTTAGTTTTTGTGCAGTTTAGGCAATGCATTAGCGACCCCTCCTTCACAACATCATATTCCCATCCCTACTCCTCACACTTGATTCGTGCCTCCTTTATAACATGTGCCTTTCTTTTATTGCTAACCTCCATGAAATACTCCTCCACCTAGCCTCACCACCATCACACCTCCCTCCAATCATCACCTCCCCACCACCACCAGTCCAACCTCTAGCTCCTCATCGTGCCCTCCACCACAACCCTCTCCTTAACCTCCTACCCGACCTCCACCTCGACCGTGTAATCGATCCTCGCCATTGCTTGTAAGGAATGGTTTAGGTTTGTAATTTATTGTTACTAAGACTCTTTTTATTAAATATGTTGTTCCATTTAGTTTTTACTGTTATTTCTAACCATTTAACTCATGGATATTAACAACATTAGCACAAGCATAAATGTGAACATTTTTTTAAACGTGAAAGATACAAACATTTTGTATGGTCATCGTGTAATTATGAAATAAACAGAGATAAGTGTTATGAATAAAATTTGCAATTGCTCCCGTGATCAATTGAAGTCAATTTTGGAGGACGTAATTTACCCATAATCTGTAAAATAAAGAAAGGCAATTTGTTCCACTTAGACAATTAGCTCTAACGAAATTTGACTAATCAAATCAACAAATCCATGTTGGTGGACGCCATTTGCTTGCATGCTGCTTACGGAGGAAAAGTGAAATTTTCGTATGATTTCCGAGATGAGAATTGTTAGAGTTATTATTTTTTATATTTATGTTCGTAACCCTTTAGGGATATTTATGTATTTTTCCTCTTGTACTCTCTAGGGATTTCTCTCTATATAAAAGACCCTAGCCCTATATAATAAACATCGCATTCATTTCTCTTCTCCACATGGTATCAGAGCAACGGTCCTAGATCGGATCCTAATACCTAAAACTTCCCGCCGCCACCAACCCTGTCTCCTTGCGCGGACCCTTCTCTCATCAATGTGTTCCGCGCAAGGCAGTCCGAGCCCCCAGCGGAACCAGATGCCACCTTCAGCGACACTTAAAGCGTCGTCTGAGGCTCCAGCAACTCCAGCCGTGCCTCCTACGCAGCCGGTACCACCCACCAGTCCTTCTATACTTCTGACATGTTGCGCACAGCTCCCTGGATACCATCTTCGGTGTCGGAAGAGCCCTGAAAAAACCCGATCTGCTATGAAAGCAAATTTTCAAACCACTATCACGTCCAAAAGTGAGTTCTAGGGCACTTCTCTGCCCTTGTATGCATCCTTAAGTCAAGCACAAGATCTCCTTTCTTTTCTAAGACTACCATGACGTCTTTTTCTACCGAGTCAAAGCCCTTGACCTCGAATGTCTTAGCACAAAGCACTACTATCAAACTCAAGGACATAAAAAATTGTGTGCTCCGGTCTCGATCTTTTATGGTGTTCATTGGTGGTCAAAGAAAACTCTACATTCTGACTAAAGATCTTTTAGAGGAAAAGGACAAAAGTATGACAACTAGCAGACAGACAACTACTTGGTTATCAACTGGATGACCAACAGTGTTGATGCTCACATTGTCTCAAATTTTCTTTACAAAAATATGGCCGAGGAAATGTGGGAGGATCTCGAGCAAGAATACTCCCAGAAGAAGACGAAGTCACGCCTTGCAGACATTTACAGGCGAATACGTTCAGCATCTCAGGGTGATTCCACCCTCATCGAGTATTACAGGCATCCCTCAAGCCTGTATGAGGAATTTATAATATTCCAGCCCTCATGTTGCATCAAACAGATACAAAAGCGTTCTAATTGGTAGGTATACCACTGTCTTAATGGCCTGCATTTTAGATACCAGGTAGTGAAGGAGCAATTTCTTATATCAGACACACTACCAACAATGAAGGCCATCTTTGACCGACTTGAGGAACTCGAGATATCTATTGCCCGACCTCCCGTCTTACCTTCAATGGAGAACTTCGCCCACATCGCCTCATCTGGGCGAGGAGGCAGACATGGCTTTCGAGGAGAATGCAATCGTGATCCAAGTCATGGACATGGACGGGAATCTGGATGAGGTCGTGACTTTGGCCATGATCGTGGGCGAGACTTTACTACCCCATGCACTCACGATGGTCGGTGGAACCACCTGACTGAACGATGCTGGCAGAAGTTTGGCATGCCTTCTTATCACGCCAATAATGCCTATTAGGATGCCTATGATGTGGAAGACGTGTCGCCTGCAGCAACCTCCAATGGCAAGATTATTCATCTTAATGGCGCAGATTACTCTCTCCTGATGCAGATCCTTTAGACTCCATAGTCTTCTACCACTAGTAACACTACCATTGCTGCTCTGGATACTCCTTTAGATACAGCAACCAACTCTACTGTCACTCATGCTCCGGCTTGGATTTATTGATCCCGGTGCATCTATTCATCTGACTTGAGAAGGTAGTATGCTAACCTCCTCTGTACCGTCTACCTTCGTGAAGTCAGTTCGAGTCATGGCATCAAATTTCGACGAAATTCGACCAAATTTCGATCAAATTTTGATTTCGACAAGTTACCGAAATTCGATCGAAATGGTTGAAATGACTGAAATACATCCTGGTACAAAAAATGACTGAAATGACCGAAATTTCGGTCGAATTTCGACCAAAATTTTGTTTCGGTCGGTCACCGAAATGGTGATCGAAACCAACATTTAGGGTCTTGGTTCAAGTCGATAATGGGATTCAATCACTAATTACTACTGTTGGAACTATGGAATTCTCTTCCAAGCTCCGACTTTCTGAGGTTCACTGTGCTCCTGATTTTCCTCTTAGCTTATTGTCAGTTCACAAGCTTTGCGTTGAGCTTCACTGTTGTGTGATATTTGATGAGTCTTGTTGCTATTCTCAAGACATCCAGACGAGGCAGATTTTTGGTGGGGATTATGAGAAGAACGGCCTATATTATCTCAACATACCCTCGGACTCCAAGTTTGTCGGTGTTGCATCCATCTCCGAAGACCCGCTCCTATGGCATATGTGCCTTGGACATTCCTCTGCCAATCTACTCTGAAGCCCTTTCAGTACGAGGCGTGTGAGTTCGGGAAACACCATCGAGCTTCGTTTTCGGTTCGTATGTTGTAATTCACTGTGATGTTTGGGGACCTTTTCCGGTCCGCACATTAAGTAGTCATCGCTGTTTTATAGTTTTGGTTGATGATTGTAGTCGATCTTCTTGGGTATATCTAATAAAGGAGCGTTCGGGGATTAATCAAATTGTCAAAAAATTCTTTCAATATATTAAAACTTTCTTTTCTAGCATTGTGAAGGTCATTCGTACTGACAATGCTATTGAGTTAACCCAACAGGACTTGACCTCTTGCTTTGCGTCCTAGGAAACTGTTCACCAAACATCATGTCCATATGCCTCACAATAGAATGGTAGAGCTGAGAGCAAACTCCGATACTTGCTAAATGTTGACAGATCTCTTCTTAGTCAAATGAGTATTCCTAAACACTACTGGGGAAATGTTATCCTTACTGCAGATTATCTCATCAATCGTGTTCCTTCGTCTATTCTCGGAGGGGGAACTCCATTTTCCTTACTTTACCATACTGAGTCTTCCTTTCCCATACCTCTGCGAATTTTTTGTTGTATTGCCTTTGTTCATAACCTTCATGTAGCTGACAAATTATCCTCTCGTGCCATCAAATGTTTCTTTCTTGGGTACTCTCGTCCCCAGAAAGGTTGTCGCTACTATGATCTTGTTGGGCATCGATACTATGTGGTTGCTGGTGTCACCTTCTGATGCAGCGCGAAACCCACGGATAGGGCCAATTATTTATCTAATTTTACTGGTTAATTTTATTCACGTTTATTTAAGTTGTCGTGTCCCTAATTAAATAAATGAGATCGCCTGTGATCTCCAACAATTAGTCATAGATTTGATTTTTAAATTTGGTCGGTTAATTAGTTAGAGTCTAATTAGGATAATTAGTTATCAAGTTAAATTAAGTTGCTATTTTTGTAATCTCATCCCTCCTATATAAAGGAATGAGGGTCCATTGTTTTAGTCAGCCCAGTTTGATAATTAATTGAGAATTATTCTCTATCCCTCTCTCTCCTCTCTCTCCTCCCGCGATCTCCGCGTTCTTCTCCCTCAACCCCGCGCATCCGGCGTGTGTTCTTCTTCTCAACCCCTCTATTTCTTCTACCAAATAATTTCCACCCTCAAATTTATTTTTCCGCGCCGCGCCGAATCGTGTTTGCATCATTTGGTATCAGAGCATGGCCTACAGATCGTCTTCACGATCTGACGATCCGTACCGACATGCGCGCCGACATGCGACGAAACGCCATCATTCGTCTGAGCGTAAACGGCAAGCCGACGAAGACTTCCGGTCCAAATGTCAAGAATTCTTAGCCGGATATCGAGAATTACTCGCTGAATCCAGGGTTATACGCACCGCCAGATCAAAGGCTTCCGCGTCTAGCCGTCAACGACGAACATCTCGCTGTCCACGAAGAGTCGGCCGCGGTCCAGGCCGATTTAGAGGGAAAAACGGCCGAAACACCTGCTGTCCCGAAGGTTTCAGATCAGCCTCCATCACCAACGGCGTCCTCGAGGGCGGCCCCAGCCCCCCCAGCGGTTCCCCAGGCCGACCAGGCCCTCGCCGCACCACCAGCGGCCCCTCCCGTAACCCCCAACTCCCCACCCGCCAGCAGCCCACCCCTCTCGCCTGCGCCTACTCCTCCTGGTTCCAACCCGCCCCGCCGCCTCCTAACCACCCCCGCCCTCTCTCGCACACCGTGCCCTGCCCTCCCCCTCCCGCTCGCTTTCGCCGCCCGCCTTTCCCTGCCACCCCCTGCGCCTTCTCTTCTCCGGACCCCACTCGCCCCCGCCGCCTCCCATCCCCTCTTCCCACGCCGCCCACCAACCTTCCACCCCCCCCCTTCTTCTCCCCTCAGCCCGCGTACCCTCAAGCCATGATCCCTGCGCGCCCCACTGCGCCGCCCTCCACACCTGATTCCCTCCCTCACCTCGCCCCTCCCGGGTTCCCCCTCTCCCGCGCGTTGCTCGCGCAACCCAACCCCCCCTCATCGCCGCTAACCCCTCGCCGACCCCCCCCTCCTCGCCATTGCCGAGGCCGCCGCCCTTCTCGTGCGCCATGTCCTTACCGTGTGCCTCCCCACAGTGCCGCACCAGCCCTCGCGAGACCACCTTCTCCGCCCGCGCAATATGCACAAGACGCTCGGACGAACCCTAACCAGAGGGCCGCTGGTCACGGGATGTGGGTCCCACGACAGGTGGGATTGGAGATTAATTGGGGAGAATTGCAAAGAAAAACCCCATGAACCCTCTATTTGTAGAAAGGCCAAAAGTAATAGGAAAGTCAGGAAGAATGAAGGGGTGCGAAAATTGCGCCTAAGCCCCCGGCGGCACAAATATTTAAGAAAGAAGGCTGCAAATCAGAAATCCGGGGACCCTCCTTATCCAAATAGGACTAGGGCCTTGGGCTTCCCCTATATAAGGACTCCATGGCTTCATTCCTTGGACACATCTCCTCCCCTCCTCTCCTTGTGTTATTGCTTCACTATGGATTCTCCAAAGGCCATGTTGTTCATGCCTCATCAATTCTTCGATCATCACAAGGAGGAGACGACAATCAAGAAGACGTCGCCGTTTGCACCACACATGTTCTTCTACCGCGAAGGTCGCGTCACCCACGCCCGTGTATAGACTCCGCCGTTCGCTCCACACCAATTCTTCCAGAAGATGACTGAGCACGCAGATTCGACCTCCAAGCCTGCAGATCGAACAATTCGTCAGGAGACGAATTTTAAAAAGCGGAGGAGAGTTGATGCAGCGCGAAACCCACGGATAGGGCCAATTATTTATCTAATTTTATTGGCTAATTTTATTTACGTTTATTTAAGTTGTCGTGTCTCTAATTAAATAAATAAGATCGCCTGTGATCTCCAACAATTAGTCATAGATTCGATTTTTAAATTTGATCGGTTAATTAGTTAGAGTCTGTGAAAGAATGATAAGAAAAGATGATTCGTTGTTTATTCAAGAGGTCTAGGGGTCCTTATATAGGACTAAACCCTAGAGGGCTCAAAGGAGAATATTCTATAGAATATTCTTTAGAATATAGAATATTCTCCATAGAATATTCTCTTAACAAGTAGCCACATAGAATATTCTCTTAACATAAAAGCCCTCGTGGGATTACAATAGAATATAAAGAAGGAAATCTTCTGCAATCTCTAACACTCCCCCTCAAGTTGGAGCATATCCATCGATCATGCCCAACTTGGAAGATATCCAGGAAAGGCGCTTCTTTGATAAGGCCTTTGTGAATATGTCTGCAAGCTGAAGATCTGTTGAGATATGTGGTGTAGAAATCTTGCCTTCTCGTACAGCATCACGAACAAAATGACAGTCGATCTCAATGTGTTTGGTCCTCTCATGGAACACAGGATTTGTAGCAATATAAGTGGCAGATTTGTTATTGCAGTATAAAGGAATAGGAGTAGTGATAGCAATATTGAGTTCTTGCAAAAGAGACAGTAACCAGGTAATTTCGCATGTGGCTTGGGCCATTGCCCTATATTCTGCCTCTGCACTGGATCGGGAAACCACCGTCTGCTTCTTGCTCCTCCAACTAACAAGGTTACCTCCTACCATCATCGCATAGCCCGTCGTAGAACGACGATCCTCAGGTGAGCTTGCATAATCAGCATCAGCATAAACAGCAACCTTAGTGTATCCATTTGCCCCATAGAATAGACCACGTCCAGGGGATTCCTTCAGGTAGCGAAGGATCTGAAGAACATCTTGCCAGTGGCTGTAGCATGGTTTCTCCATGTGTTGGCTAGCTCTGTTCACAGCATATGATATGTCTGGCCTAGTAACAGTAAGGTACAGAAGTTTGCCAACCAGGCTTCTGTATCTTGTAGTATCTTCAAAGGCAGGATCATCTGGTGTAGAATGTTTCTTTGGTTCTGCAGGTATGCCAGATGGCTTGCACCCAAGTAATCCTGCTTCAGTTAGTATATCTAAGCAGTACTTTCTTTGTGACATATGAAGCCCCTTCTTGGTGCGTAAGACTTCTATACCTAGAAAATAGCGAAGTTGCCCCAGATCCTTGGTGACAAAAACCTTTTGCAGAAAAGTCTTCACTTCTAGCACTCCTTTATCGTCATCACTTGTAACAACCATGTCATCCACATATACAGCTAGTATGACAGTACCTGTTGATCGTTTTCTGACAAAGACTGAATGGTCATATGTAGTTCTCTGAAAGCCCAGAGTGCTAATCTCTGAACTAAGTCTCTCAAACCATGCCCTCGGACTTTGCTTTAGACCATAAATTGCTTTGCGAAGTCGGCAAACATACTCCCCCTCGACTTCGTAACCTGGGGGTTGCATCATGTAAACCTCTTCCTCAAGATCACCATATAGAAATGCGTTCTTGACATCCAGTTGAAAAACAGGCCAGCCTTTGTTCACGGCTACAGAGAGGATAGTGCGAATAGACCCCATCCTGGCAACAGGTGAAAAAGTCTCGAAGTAATCAACTCCATATGTCTGTGTAAAGCCTTTTGCCACAAGTCTTGCTTTCAGTCTGTCAATAGAACCATCTGGAGAATGTTTCGTAGTAAAGACCCATCTGCAGGCAACAGGCCTGACACCTTCGGGACACGGAACTAGATCCCATGTTCCTCTGGAATTGAGAGCATCCATTTCTTCATTCATAGCTTGTCGCCACCCGTGGTCCTGTAATGCAATGTGATAGTCTCTTGGGACCGAGATTGTCATAAGAGCATCTGCATATCTTTTATCAGAACATGATAGGCTATCAGTGGACGTGAAATTAGACATAGGATGGATAGTGCATTGCCTCTTTGTTCTGCGTAGGGCAATGGGAAGCTCCCGAGGATCATCCGGAGAAGTATTGGTGGGGCCACTTGAAGATGGCATATTTTCCTACAACAAAGGAACTGGTAGAGGAACTGGAACAAGAGGGGACACATGTTTTCTTTTATAGACAATTGGTGGAGGAGGAAGTTCTAATGGTATGTCAGACACATCTTGATTGAAGAAGCGAGTTTGTTCGAAAAAGGTGACATCAGCTGATATATAATAGCGTTTACCACAAGGATCATAGCATCTATACCCTTTCTTTGTTTGGGAATAACCCAGAAAAACACATTTAATTGCACGTGACGATAATTTGTCTGCAGTATGAAAGTTGTGAACAAAGGCAGTGCATCCAAAAATCCGCAGAGGTAGAGGAAATGGTGAGTCATTTGGATACAATAAGGCAAAGGGTGTGGAGCCATTTAGGGAGACAGAGGGAACTCTGTTGATTAGATGGACAGCTGTGAGAATATCATCTCCCCAATAGGTTTTGGGGACCTTCATTTGGGTAAGAAGAGAGCAGGCAATGTCGAGGAGATGTCGAAGTTTTCTTTCGGCTACCCCATTTTGTTGGGAGGTATATGGGCAAGAGGTTTGATGGATAGCACCCTGGGAAGCAAAGAAGGATGTCAGATCATTTTGTGTAAATTCCAATGCATTATCAGCACGAAATATTTTAACAGTAGTGGAGAAGATGTTTTTGACATAGTAAAAGAAATTCTTGACAATATTGTTAATTTCTGAGCGTTCCTTTAACAGAAAAACCCAAGATGATCGACTGTAGTCATCCACAAAGACAGCAAAATATTTATGAACACTTAGACTTCGGACCGGACAGGGTCCCCAGATATCACAGTGAACAAGTGCAAAAGGAGTACGACGACGAGGCTCAGTTCGTGCAGGAAAGGAGGTTCGATGATGTTTCCCGAACTGACATGCTTCACACTCAAAGGGTTTCAGCATAGAAAGTTCAGGGAACATCATGGAGAGAGCTTTAGCAGAAGGGTGACCAAGACGAAGGTGCCATAGAAAAGGATCTTCAGAGATGGAGACTGCACCAGCAAAGTTGGAATCAGAAGGGATGTCGAGGTAATAGAGGCGGTTCCTCTCATGACCCCCACCAAAAATCTTCCTCGTCCGGATGTCCTGAAAATAACAACAAACCTCATCAAAAATAACACGACAATTAAGCTGATGACATAGCTTATGTACTGATAGAAGGCTGAGAGGAAAAGCAGGGGCACAATGAACATCTGTCAGATGCAGCTTGGAAGAAAAGTTGACAGTACCAACAGCAGTTACTGGGGAATGATCCCCATTAGCAACCCGAACAGTCTTCACAGAGGAAGATGGCTGGGAGGAGGTTAGCAAACTTCCTTCTCCCGTCAGATGGGTAGAGGCTCCAGAATCAATAATCCATGCATGCTTAGAGGCAGAGACAGAGTTTGCTACTGTACCTGAGGTAGTAGCCAGGCTAGCAGTAGGGGCAGAAGCATTACTATCAGAAGGGCTAGATTCTTGCAGCAGTTGTCGTAGGCGAGCATATTCAGAAGCAGTGAATGGGGTTTGTGCCTCGTTGGTTTGCTGAGTAGATGTTTCTGCAGTTGCATCATACGATACTTCATCATAGGCATCGTTAGCATTAGGTTGCATGCCAAACGTTGCCCAGCAGCGATCAGAAGGGTGATTCCAGCGTCCACAGTGTACACATGTTGGATACCGAGCAGAAGAATCACGACCACATCCACGATCACGTCCGCGTCCAGAGTCACGGCTGCGTCCAGATTCACGACCACGTCCACGCCCTGAGTCACGTCCCCGTCCTCCTTGATAGTTATGACGCCCTCTGTATCCTGAGGAGGTATAGTGGGCCATCGTCTCTGTAGAGGTGTGGGTGGTAGAGTGCTGAATCGGAGCCTCTAGCTCCTGTAAGCGTCCGAAGATGGTCTCAAGAGTAGGTAAAGTATCAGCCATCAGAAACTGATCTTTCACAGGCTTATATTTTGGATTTAGCCCCGAGAGAAATCTGTAAACCTGCCATTCAGCACGTTCTCCTACTTGTTTATCACAACATGCAGGCTGAAAAATAAGGAGTTCCTCAAAAAGGCTTGTAAGAAGCCTGTAGTATTCGATAAGACTTGATTCTCCCTGAGTGGCAGACCAAATTTTTGTGTATGTGTCTGACAGACGAGACTTAGTCGTCTTTTGAGAATATGTACGCTCAAGGTTTTCCCACATTGCCTTAGCGGTGTCTTTGTAAAGAAGATTCGCAGCAATATTTGGATCGACACTGTTCGTCATCCAAGTGATAACCTGACAATTATCAACAAACCAAGTTTCATAGTCCTTATCAGTTTCCGCAGGTGGAACTTTTGTAAGAACGTAGCTCTTGCGTTGGCCACCAACAAACACTTTGAAAGACCGAGACCATAGAACATAATTTTCGGAGCCCTTCAACTTGATAGAAGTGCCCTGTACCAGCAAAGAAGAAGTAGGGTACGTGGGCTTGATCTCGGCAGACGTCATTGTGGCGACTTAGGTCAAGAAAAAGTGACCTAGAGAGTATATCTTCCCTCAATTTATCATCAAATATCTAAACCCTCATCAAGAAATAAGAAGGATGAGGCATTGCTCGTTTGACGGCACAAGAGGGGGCATGGCGGAGTCGGCCTGGCGACGGAAGGAGGCCCTGGGAGGGCTGGCGGAGGCGCCTGGCAGCGCGAGGCGGGCCTGGCCGACCTGGCGGTGGTACCTGGCTGCCCTAGAGCAGCCTGGCGACGCTCAGCCGAGGCGGCGCGGGCCTAAGGCAGGAGGTGCGGAGACCCGAGGCGGCACGCGGTTGTAGATGAACTTGGAGGGCTGGTGGTGGCGGAGGGGTGATTAGGTCAGAACACCGGCCTAGGACCGCTCCTCTGATACCATGTGAAAGAATGATAAGAAAAGATGATTCGTTGTTTATTCAAGAGGTCTAGGGGTCCTTATATAGGACTAAACCCTAGAGGGCTCAAAGGAGAATATTCTATAGAATATTCTTTAGAATATAGAATATTCTCCATAGAATATTCTCTTAACAAATAGCCACATAGAATATTCTCTTAACATAAAAGCCCTCGTGGGATTACAATAGAATATAAAGAAGGAAATCTTCTGCAATCTCTAACAGAGTCTAATTAGGATAATTAGTTATCAAGTTAAATTAAGTTGCTATTTTTGTAATCTCATCCCTCCTATATAAAGGGATGAGGGTCCATTGTTTTAGTCAGTCCAGTTTGATAATTAATTGAGAATTATTCTCTATCCCTCTCTCTCCTCTCTCCTCCCGCAATCTCCGCGTTCTTCTCCCTTAACCCCGCGCATCCGGCGTGTGTTCTTCTTCTCAACCCCTCTATTTCTTCTACCAAATAATTTCCACCCTCAAATTTATTTTTCCGCGCCGCGCCGAATTCTGTTTGCATCACCTTCTTTGAGCAGACAAGTTATTTCACACAGATTGTGAGTGACATTACTCTGGACCTCCCTCCTCTACCAATCGTCTATACTCGCAAGCGTACCTCTAACCTTCTACATCAGTGCATGTACGTTTGCATGTCCCTTTTATGCAGGATGATATGACAACTTCGAGTGCTCCTACCATTGCTGCTCCGGATGTACCTGAGGAGCATCCTATAGCTCTATGCAAGCCAAAAAGGCAGTATATATCACCCCGTGTCACATTTTACTTCTACCGATGGTTTGTCTAGCTGTGACAAGAGATTTGTAGATGCTCTGAATGTTATTTCTGTTCCAAGGGATCATTTCAATGCAATGCAGGATCACGATTGACAGCAGGTCATGGATGAGGAGATGGACGCAATGGGATCTTGTGTCGTGCCCCCGGGAGTTCGCCATGTGGCTTGTCTTTGGGTCTTCACGACCAAATAGTCGCTCGATGGTTCTATTGACAGGTTGAAAGCCTGACTTGTTTCCAAAGGTTTCACACAAACATTTGGGTTGATTATTTTGAGACCTTCTCGCTCGTTGCCAGAATGGGGTTGATATGTACCATTCTCTCTGTTGCTGTCAACAAGAGTTGGCTCATTTACCAACTTGATGTGAAGAATGCCTTTCTTTATGGTGAGCTTGAGGAGGAGGTCTACATGATGCAACCACCGGGGTATGTAGTCGAGGAGGAGCATGTATGTCGACTACGCAAGGCCATTTATGGCCTTAAGCAGAGCCTCGAGGCACGGTTTGGCAGGCTCACTACGGAGAACAATACACTTGATTTTCAGAGGACAACATATGACTACTATGTCTTTGTTAGACGACCGTTTACTGGCACGGTCATTCTTGTTGTCTATGTTGATGATATGGTCGTCACGGGAAATGATGTAGATGGTATTCAGGAGACCAAGACCTTCCTCCAGAAGGTCTTTGTCATGAAACACCTCGGTTAACTTCACTATTTTCTTGACATCGAGGCAATACGCACCACAGAGTGGCTCCATCTTTCACATAAGAAGTATTGCCTCGATATTCTGACTGAGGCAGGACTACTTGGATGCAAGCCATCTAGCATCCCTACAGAAGTAAGAAAACATTCAGCATTTACTGATCCAACTTTTGAAAATGCAACATAGTATAGAAGTTTAGTGGGAAGATTACTCTATCTCATTGTTACTAGTCCATATACATCATATGTTGTGAGCAAAGCCAGCCAGCATATGGAAAAGCATCTTTACAATCACTGGCAGGATGTTCTTTTGATCCTTTGATATTTGAAGGAATCTCCCAGACATGGACTCTTCTATGGGGTGAATGAGCACACTAATATCTATGCTTATACAGATTCTGACTATGCTAGCTCTCCTAAGAACCGCCGATCCAGGATACGCTATGTTTGTTGGGGATAACCTTGTCACTTGATGAAGCAAGAAGCAAACAGTGGTCTTCAGATCTAGTGTGGAAGCAAAATACATAGCAATGGCTCAGGCCACCTGTGAGATCACATGGCTTGTCTCTTTCCTAACAGAAATTGGCATGTCAGTCGACACTCATGTACTGTTATACTGCGACAAGTCTGCCACGTACATCGCCACCAATCCAGTTTTTCATGAGAAGACAAAACACATTGAAGTTGATTGACATTTCATTCATGATGCAGTACAAGGAGGATGAACTAGCACTCCACACATCTCTATTGAACTTCAACTTGCAGACATCCTTGCAAAGGCTCTTCCAAGGAAGCGCCTCATGTACTTAATATCCAAGTTGGGGATGATCGACAGATATGTTCCAACTTGAGAGGGAGTATCAGAGTTATTATATTTACAGTTATGTTCGTAACCATTCATGTATTGTAACCCTTAACCCTTCGCGTTTCGTAACCCTTCGGGGGTATTTATGTATTCTTCCTCTTGTACACTTTAAAGTTTTCTCTCTATATAAGAGACCATAACCCTATGGAATAAACATCTCATGTGTTTCTCTTCTCCACAAGAATAAAGGCTTGCAGTATTCCAATGCCGAAGTCATTAAGGTATATTCACTAGTATTAATGTCTTAAACCATAGATCCAAAAAGGCATGCATCTACTAGCCAATAGATTGTATTCAAGTTACAGCAATGTTAAACTCGATCACTATAATGCACCCTAATCGATAAAATATGTAGTATGGTTCTATCTAACGTTACTAGATTGGTTTGATTTGGTTATTTGAATGGATCGTATGGGTCAAGATTTTCAAATCAAGTAAAACACATATTAAAGTTTAATCCATTTTAAATTCAATTCCTATTATGCTCTTTAAAAAGAAAAGGGGTGTGATGTCGAGGAGCCGCTGACTCAAAATAATTCCTAAGACAACAACATCAAAGCCTTTTCCCACAATTAAGTAGACACTGACTCAAAATAAATTCTAATATATTAATAAAATATGTTTGTAAACTTTTTACTTTTTGTTATTTATCTTATCAATTTTCCACATATGTTTTATTTGTTTTTCATATGCTAAAATATTCAAAATAAAAAACTTACCATTATTCAAGGTTAAAATATACAAACATTTATAGATAATACAGGATTAGGTGTGGAGCATGAGATAGGGCAAGAGGGTGGCGACGTGAGAGTTGGTCTTCACGAAGAAGGAGAAGGAGGAGCGGAGTGGTCAAGAGGGAGTGGGGTTACAAAGCAAGGTAAGAATTAGGAGGAGTGGGGTCGGAGATTGGTAAGTCATCAAAAAAGACCAATCGTAGGCAGCAGTGCTATTGTCTTGGAGTGTAAGGCCATTTAGCGAGTATTTGTTCTAAGTTGATCCATTGCTTCGCTTGCGAATGAGGAGGCCACAATCAGGTGACTTTCTTTAGAAGGTGTGTTCAACCAAAGCTGTAGAAGATTCACAAGGAACATCATGTCATTCAGCATAAGCTCGTGGGGAGAGGGCAATTGATGAAATTGTTGCAATTCGTTCTTATGTTGACATGGTTAAAGACTTCATCTTCAGTCCATTCCCCCATGAGAAGAAGGAGAAGCATGACTCCTCATTGATGCAAGTCAGTCAAGAGCCCTCGATCTGTTTGTTATCAAGTCTAGAGTAAGGGGCGTTGTAGGGAAGTCATTCTCATGCGACAACGGCTCTATGGAATGGTGTACATTGTATATGCACAACATGTCCAAGTCCAAAGTGCTGAAGTTGATTTCTGAGGATCGGGTGGCGGACAAGAACCTATAAGAGATACCCTTGTTTTGTTGATGGGGAACAGGTGGAGCAGAGGCAGATGACTCGTATCCATGGTGTTCCAATCCTCTCGAGGAATCTAAGTTTATTGAGTGTTACGCTCAGAGACTTGGGAGATGTGTAGGATATTCCCTTTGACAGAAGGACGTTGGGTTCCGATGTGGGGGTAACAATTATTCTCCTTCGAGGAAAGAGGGTATTGCCCTCTAATACGACATGCTTGATGTGGGTTAGCCACGTCGAGTTTAAGCTCTAGGTTGAGGAGCTCCACAAACTCCCTCCCCCGCTAAGTTCCTCATGGGAGTCAAAGCTGGAAATAACCTTGCTAGTGGTAAACTCCATGGAGGGCTTGCCAGAGAAGGTGGTGGCGAAAACACCAAAGTTGGATGTTTCGAATACCCCGTCGATGGTAGAACCGTTTGCAACAATCTCGAAGGAGGATACAGCCTTCCATTTTACTGAAGACCAAATCTTACAGGATTCAAAGAGGGTGTTTGTTGCAGCGTTGCAGGAGAAGGAGCTTAGAGTTTCGATTAATTTGACCTCATGCGGCATCATTATGATGAATTGTTTTCTACATCATGAACTAGTTCTCGTTCGCTAGCTTGGAACAAGATCTGCTTGCCCGATAGTATTCAACACCTAATCCTCGATGGCATCCACTCAGACTCTCAATTTCACCCTCAAAGAAGTAGAGGTCTACCTCGCTCTTTCAGGAGGAAGGGAGAGGTGCGTCGAAAGCCTCTCTGCGAGCAGTAAGGAGAGCTAAACCCATAGCGTAGGCGAGATAAGGGCAGCGAAATCGTCGCATGTTCATCCCGTCAAAGAAAAACTATATAAAATAACGGGGCGAGTGAGTTGCCTCTTTCCCATGGAAGAAGAAGTGCGGCTTGACCCATGTAGTCTAAGCATCATGGTATGCTACTTCGACCTGCCTTCACCCTTCACGCCGGCATTTGAAGAAATCTCAGCAATATATCTCCGTTTGAAAAGTCCAAAGAGCACAGACGGGGCCGGTAGGTGTGAGTGCAGTAGTTGAAAGGGTAGATAGAGCCGGACCCCAGAGGCGTGGCTTTGCGAAGCCGAGAGAGGCAGCAAACCACACAGCTACTATTAATTGTGATCTTCAATGCGAAAGTGGATGTGAACCCTGTGAAAGTTGATGCTCCGTTGCGATGCTCCCAAGTATTGATTTTCAATCGTCTCATGTCTCATCCAGCTGAACCATAGGATGGCTTTCATCCCTCACCCCTCTGTTTCAGTTCAATAGTCTTTGATTTCACCGAACTCTTTCATTTTACGCATCTAAGACTCGGAATGGTCGACGGCATTGTTTATAGTAGACGATTTCCCTCGCTGCTTTGTACTTCCAAACCCCTCTCCTTCCCCTTCTCGCTTTCCCCTCTTCGATTCTCGTTGGGAAGAAAGAAAGTAGAGGGCAGGGTGCAAGAAAGGGAGTAGCAAGGATGCGAGATAAAGACAATTCCTGTAGTAAGTGAGAGAGGTTAATGTTGGTTCTTTGACCAGCTGGTTGGTAATCCGGGGAGCACCCTAGGACGTTGATTCCCCGAGCAGGCGCGCACTGAAAGAGGGGGCGAATGGAGGAGTTTCGATTGACGACTTCGATTCCCATGCATCATCACCTACGGTGCCGGGTTTAGCTTTTGGGTGCGAACTTTTTCATCTGCCAAGGACTCGCTCTTCAGAACTACTCGTATATAGCTTTCTTCTTTGGAAAAGGACAAAGACTCGCATCAGCATCTCAATAGGGGGAATGACGGAAGGTCCCTACTCAGGAGCTGAAAGTCAAGCCTTCTGCTATTCTGGAAAGAGATTCGACTTGCATGTTTGAAGCGATGGGATACTTTGGGAAAGACCCGCCCGGTGTGACATGTCGACAATCTGACCCAGGGAGCTTCCGACCGTCATTAATTAAGTGAGTCGAGGCCCTGAATGCTCGTATACATAGCTTACACTGGAGCCCTAACTTGACCCTAGGATTGAACTGACGAATGGACGAGAATTGAGGAAGTCAATGGAACATGGAGTGGGGAGTTCCAGCGCGGGGCGGGCGAGGTCATTCATCTGACTGATCTTTCACCTCCATGGTCGCCAATTTCTCTAGGGCTAAACTCAGGTAATAGTGAAGCATGAACCCGGATGTGAGAACATTGGATAGGCATCGACGGATGAGAGAGAGTGCAGGACGATCAGAACCAGGATGCGATGAGGGGCGGATGAGACATAAGCGGCCTCAACCCTAGAAGTTGTTCATTCCGGATGCTACCTAATGTGCACACCGGGTCCCCTTTCCCTCAATGACTAATGGTCGAGTGGGACATCAATAGTCTAGTTCTGACCCCTCTTATGAAAAAAAGAAAAAGAGTGGGGTTTTTGCTTATTTAAGATATGATCATTTCATATCTCAGGGGCAGTGGAAGATCATATATCCCTCTCTTCCCCAATCTCATTCTTCTTTCTTGGGGAAGAGTCGAAGAAAGAGATTCATAATTCCATTACAGTATTCTGATAAAGAGCGAGAGAAAGAATTTTGACCTTGTTTTGGTATTTCGATTGAAATACCCAGAAATGTATACATAGAAATAGTCTTCTTGCTTATTGCGACGATTCCTGATACATAAGAAGCAGCTTGGGAATCATGAAATATGGTACCGTAGAGGTGGATTCCATTTCCAAAAAGGAGGATTTGATTGAGTATCGAGGAACAACAGAATTGAATCCGAAATACCAAATGAAAGTAGATCGGTTTTTTTTCATTCCCGAAGAAGTACATATCTTACCCGGATCCTCACCTCGAGTCTCCAACTATTATATAGGAGGCACTACAGTTTCGTTGATTATTATACTTATTTAAATCATGTTATTTAAACTAGTAAACAAAAAATTTTACATGATAGGGCCCATTAGTTGGGTCAGGTTCATGCAACAATTCATGTTGTGGGTGATCCATATTAGCGGCGGTGAGTCCTCATGCTCGATTTCCTCTTTGGTTCAAGGTATGTGGGTTTGCAGACTACAATGGTGCTTGGGGATTTCACATAGTTGTACTTGGTTTTTTGGGATAGAACCTATTCGTCACGAGAGGGGAATGGGGTAATTCTTTGGTTGTAGCAAGAAATGGAGTTCGATTCTGTATGGAGTAGATGGGGCCATTCTCGGTTGATGGTTCGATGGTGTGGTTTACAGTTATGCATGAGTTCCGTTGTGGTTGTTTGGCATAGGACATTGCAATGAAGAAAGGGATGTGTCATGTATGGAGAAGGGGGTCAATCCTCACCGTGAAGGGTGATGTTCAGATCACCAATTCGAGGGTTGGGGTTGAAGAGGAAAGTGGCATAGTGGACAAACTATTGACTTCTCAGAGAAAGAGGTTGTGAGTGAACTCCCGATGGTTGCCAAGGAGGTTTGCAAAGTAGAGGTTGACTTCCGCAAGTATGTGGTGGGGATGATGGGAGTTGTCACTTTTGAGGGGACTCAAATCCATTGTATATGTTGCTCGTCACTTGGAATGTTCACGGTCTAGATTCCACACAAGAGAGGGAAACATTTGACAGGTTGGTTAGGTCTCATCTTGCAGAAGTGGTGCTTTTGCAAGAGAAAAAGCATGGAGGTTGGGATGACAGGTTGTGGAAACGGATCTATTGTATGTGAATGATCGATTCTGGAGTGGTAGACTCGATTGGTGGCTCCGAAAGAATACTAATTATAAGGAATGTGGATATTTTCCGATTATAGGATAAGGTGGATGGTTTTAAGGTGTTTTTGGTGACTTTAAGGAAAGTAAATGACTTGCTCTTTACGGTTACAGGTGTGCATGGTCCCATCGACGCTTACGTGAGAAAGAAGTTTTGGAGGGGCCTTCAAGTGGTCTACTCTCGATTTTCGAGTATCATGTGGTTGGTCGGCGAGTAACCCTTTTGTCTGGCAATCGATCAAGTGGTTGTGGTGGTCTGGACCTATATTAGATGATCTCTTTCTTTTTTCTTTTTTTTTGAGGCTCTATATTAGACGATCTCTAGTGTTTGGTTTGTGAGCTAGAGTTGGAGGTGGACACTTTGGATTGCATATACATATGGCAAAACCCATACATGTTTCCTAACCATATAGATGTTACAGTGCTTTCAACTGGCCTCGACGAGGATCCTTCTAAAGTCTTGCTCAGACCACAGTCATTTTGTCTACAAGTCAAGCGTTGGCCAGTGTCTCTCTTCTTTCTTCTGGTTTGAGTGCCCTTCGTTGATGGAGGATATGTTGCAGACATCTTTCAACAAGGGTTGGTTCAATGCTCACCTTTGGCAATCATCCTTAGGTTTTTTTAAAAAAATGAATTTGTACTTGATCCACTAACATGTCTTTAGTTTTGCTTGTCCCATCTCTTTTTTTTAAAGGAAATAAGGTGGAAACTTGAGATGAGTTACACCCAAATTTGATTAAGAAATGAGAGTTTGTTTGCTTGCTCCCTCTTGTGCATGGCTCTTCTTCCAACTTCTCATGCTAGACTTTGATCAATGTAGAAAGTAAAATTGCAAACTCCTCTAGTCGGAAAAAAGGATTTCCCATATGATCTTCTATGATCACATCATGAGTTGGAGCTACAACTAGTAACTGAAGTGACCAACAAAGGTTATCTCCACACCCATAGGTTGCTCGGTTCAGTGCAGTTCTTCTCGGTGGATCTAGTCTTGAGCCATTGAGAAGGTCCTCCGTTTAGGATGAATTTTACATAAATATAGTAGAATAGATGATAACTGACGCTTCCATTTATAAATGATGATAATGAATTTTTCCATTAAACTAAAATAACATACCATCATCATTTTATTAAGGAAATGAGGCGGATATCCTCTTTATGATCTAACACATAGCATCAAGCAACATAAAGATGTCATTCCTCAAGATGAAGATAAATACTGGAAGAGAAACAAACATGTATGTATGCATCCGGAGAGTTTTAAGTGTTAAATACCTGGCAATTAAAACATTTTGGAGGATCATGGTTGAATAGCATGTTGGCACACAACTGTTCATAAGAAGAAGTCGGGTTAGAACTTCACCAAGAAAGTGGTGTGCGGGAAAATGGAAAAATAGAAAAACCAAGTCTGGCTGGCACTAACCTGAAACCAAAGGAACGTCTCATTTACAGCTACTTTGTAAAACCTACAAGACCGACAATGCCACAAGGTTCATAAACTCAAATGCAATCTAATGTGAATTATTTTATTTCTCTGTGTTGGAATCCATGACTATGTCGTAAATCAGTTGATGAAAGTCCATTTGATCTCAAAAACCAAATTGGCCCAAAGCTTCGAATCCACGATGCTTAAGCCTAATTAATGTACAACAAATTTACCATACTTGTTAATGGTAAATAACATCTTGATGTCTAAACAGATGGACCCGGTGTGAAGGATTGGAAGCAAGTCCCCTGAATTTGGAATCATAATAACATCATGAGCAAAGCCTATGCAACCAAATACTTAGGTGACATTGCAATTCAGAGCTTGCCAGCACAAGTTACAGAGGTGAATCTCATTTCTCACGATCATTTCACGTCAACAAATGTGGAAGAAAATTAGTGCATGGCTCAAATGACGTGAGAAGGACAAAGAGGTGATTATGGTGCATTAGACTGTACTGTATATTGCAGAAGGGAAATGAAAGCAAAACAAACTAACTTACCTTCAAGGAGAGGAATGAACTTATTCCAGGATATCGACGCTGCCTATAATTACAAGTCACCAAATGTTGTTTCTTTATTTGTTTTTGTTTAATTTTTTTCTTTCAAAGTTAGTCCAAGTCCACTAAGGCATCGAGCATCTTTAAGATGTGTTCTGTTTTAAAAATAGTTGATGTATCTTTACGATGCCTTTTAAAGGGCATTGTTTGTGGTAGAATAGAAGGTGAATAAAAAAATGAGAGTAGCATTTAACTTCTCATCCTTTTTTAGTTATTTTCTCTTCACTTACCCTCTATCTCATTTCTTCTTCTACATTATGGCTTGATGTGTTCCCTATCTCCTCATCCTCATTTATCCCCTCCTCACCTTGTATTCCCTCTCTTCATAAAAAATAACAAAAAGGAGCTAGATTCTATTAACAACATGATTTACCAATTAAAGAAGCCCAATGAAGATTGATAATGTCTTAAATCGAGCGTATGCTGCGATATAGTGTAGCACTTAGTCTCGCATTAATAACATCCATTCTTCGGACCAGACCGAAGTGTTTGACCATTGCATTAGTACGCCCAAAAGCACATCATGCAAAAAAAATCCACCCAGCTGGAAAAAAAAGCAAGCAAAAGCATCGCAATATCAAGTCTTTCCCGTGTCAGCCCCATTACCAGCGAAACCCCGCAACCCATATCGCAAGAAGAGATTTTTAAGGGCTTCAGAGGGAAACGAGGAGTAACCGCTGCGGCTGTGCTCGCACAAAGATCAAATCCCCCCCCCCCCCCGTAGACCCAATTAACAGCAGAAATCGCCACCACCCGCATCGCAAGAATAGATTTCCAAGTGCTCTGGAGGGAATTGAGGAGTACCCATCCTCGCTGAGGATCCCATGGGGGTACTTGGGGGTGGGAGACACCAAGCTGTAGTTGTAAAGCTTCCCATTCTGAATGACGCCCAGCTCGCACGGGCCCGCGTGGCAGAGGTGGGGAAGGTGGCAGAGGAGCACCGCGAGGAGGGCGAGGGACCAAGGGACTGGAGGCCGGCGGCGGCGCCGGGGCTCCATGGCCTGCGGGACGAGGACGGGGACCGACGAGGAGAAGGATGTAAAGATCGAGATGAGCTGTGTTTCTCGACGTGCAGTGTTTGGAGAAGAGCTTTCTGTTGTTCCGCCAAGAACAGCTCTCTCTGTAAAAGGTAGCTTTGATCTTGCAAAATCGATTTTACAAAAAAGATGGGGATTTTATATTATTATACCGGCAAATTTTTCTAATAACACTCTTATCCCCTCTAATTTTAGATTGGCATGATGACCTCTAAAAGCATCTGTATTTAAATTTGTGTTCATGTCTTCAGCCTAATCAGATCATTGCATTTATACATGAGGGAAGGGGATGAATGCCATGGTCCAAAGAGTCTGGATTTGACGATTCAGAGGAAAAAGGACTATCAGACACAAACTTGAGATAAGTATGGAAGAGAAAAGTCATCGACAAAAGTCCACAACTATCTTGACTATATAAAGGGGGCATCTCATGCGAACTAATTGAGGAGAGGTGAAAAGTATGAAGCCACTGAAGGTCGTATTTATTAGTAATTAGAGGGGAAAGCGAGGAGAGCCAAAGGTCTCAAAGAAAATGACCGACAATCAAACCTATAGATAGTGCCCTCCTCGGCTTGCTCTCTCTTTCAAGTATGTGAGAGGTGAGTCATTGTAGACAGTGGTCAAATACTAAAATAGATAAAATTATTTAAGACAGATAAAAGTATTCACGTGAAATTCTAGAATATTTTCTTAATGATAGATGAGTCTCCAACAAAGAAAGAGAAAACAAAAATAACATGCAACGGGAGAACTTGTAAATTCCAGTGCTCCCTCTCAAATTAGAGTTGATATGATCAGCTTGCTATAACATCTCTCAAATCGAATATAAGCAAGAGGCTTGGTGATTATATTGGTAATAAAATCTGCTAAAGTCATAATGGAAGTATGTAATAATCCTCTTTCTATCAAGTCTCAATTGTAATGGCATTCAACTTCTGCATGCTTTATGCGCTCATGAGACATGGGACTGCTGACCGTATGTGTGGTTGCACAATTGTTTAAGATCCATAACTATGGTGATGAATTTCTAGTTAATCATATTATATCCTCCTTGATTAAACAATTTAATCAAAATCTTCATTAATTATGCTTAATTAACAAACGACCCTTCTCCTGTAAATAACCTTAATTGTTATATAAAATTAACCCTTTTTGTTTTCTTTATTTTTCTTTTTTTATTTTTCCTCTGGTTCCCCCCATTCCTTTTCGATCATTTATTAAAAATCCCTAAAATTAGAGAACTTATTGTATATATTTATTTCAGGCTTTTTAAGAATTAAAAATATAAAAAAATAACAAACACAATTAAAACAAGTGTTTTTAATCCTTTAAAAATATTTCCAAAATATTTCCTTATATAGTTGACCTCTTTTAACTTTTTATCCAACATGAAACTTGTAGATCTCGTCGAGATCTACAGCTTTCATATTTTGACTTTTTCCTAAATTTGCATCCTTCTATTTCTTGTGTATTTTCCTTTATTTTTCTATTTTTAAACAATCTAATCGGGCCATGTGGCGCTTTCTGGAGCCGCCACATGGCCCGAATCTTTACCCGCCACCCGTCACCTTTCTTAGCCGTCTGATCACCTCCCCCTGCTTCATCTCCATCGTCCCTTCCCGCTCGCTCCTCAGCCGTCAGATAGCCTCTTCTTGATGCAATCTTAGTCGCACCCTTCCGCCTTCATCTCAGTCGTTAGATGATAATGCATCCAATGGCTGAGAACCAGCCGCGTCTCCTTCTTCCTCCTCCACGGTAGGATGAATAACTGGCCTCCATCTGCATCGTCCTCACTCGCATGCCTCTCCACCGTCTGATGCACGCCCTTGATCTAATCTCGCCCGCTCACTCGCCCCCGCTTCCTAGCTATTGGATTGCACGATCCAACAGTCGACCCACCTTCTTCTACCTCCAGCTTCCTTCTCTCTCCCACGTAACGTACGCCACGCTCTCTCCCCCTTTTTATTTTGGAAATCACCTCTGGTCACCTATCCACTTGCTAATTGTGCCCCCGCGTAGCCCTAAAACTCGTCACCCTCTCCCAACCATCAATGATCCTAGATCCTATTCCCATGGCCAACCATGCCCATTACAAATCACCCCTCCACCATTGAAACAGTCGAACCCTCACCCTATAAAACCGTCGCCCCCACACTCATTCCTCCTCGTCCACCAATACATGGGATGAGGCCCAGATTCTCTCGCCCCTCCAGTGACAGTGAAGGGTTGAATTGATGAGGCGAAGATGACCTTCATGCCTAGGTGTTGACCCTTGGTTTTCAAGCCAAGTCTCGACCGATTGAGACCCATGCTGTGGCTGAGCATGTTGAGTGACGACCAAAGTTTCGCAAGAAGCTAAGCTCATGCCACCTCCAATTGCCATCTTCCTCCTCCATATTCTCTATGTAACTCGCTTTTTTTCGTTTTTTCCAATTTAATTACGCGCTTACACCTCCTCGTACCTTCAATCGATCGCATACAAACCTTCACTGGACCTCCATGATTTTTGCCACTCACTTCGCTTACCATCTCCAACTCCCCAACCCTTTGTCTATGTCAACCCATTTCCCCCATCTTCAAGGCGGAGGACCCATCAGGCCTCCACCTTCTCTGCACCCTCCAGGTCTTTGTTCACCTCCATATCACTCACACGTACACCTAGGTTATCAAATAACACCTTTTGCAGGTATATTCTTCAATGGCTGGACTTTGGGTGGAGCTCCATTCTAGAGCTCCGCCTCTGACGAGCTTATATCAACAACGACTGTCGAAGCCCTCTGTGCCTTCTCTACCCTCAAGCTTCATCGCCAAATCTACAAGAAGCTCCCTAGAGCGTCAGCATCGACGAAGGATCAAGGATTAGTTTCAGGTGCTTCGTCAGAGCCATTTAGCGTTGCCATCTTCACGGCAGAGGTCAACGGCCCGAGTTTGCAGATATCGTTGGATGGCGCCCCCTCAGTTGCCATCCAATGGCCTAGATGAGTCCATGTTATCACCGCCAACGCTACGAGACTTGACTTGACATGTGGTCTGAGCCCGTCCCGAACCTCGCCTCGCTTCCGAGCTTGGCCCACGCGCATTGATGAGTCTCTGAGGAATCATGACTATTCTCTTTTTTTAACCTCGAAGAATAAGAACTTTATTTAAAATCTTCATTAATTCTGCATCTTTGTCAATAATCCTCTCCCTTGTAAATAACATTAACCTTGATTATTGTATTTAATACTAATATTTCTTTATTTTATTTATTGAAAATTTCTAAAAATTAGAGTAATTATTGTATATATTTATTTTGGCCAAAGAAATAAAAATACAAAAAATAACAAACCCTTAAAATAAGTGTTTTTAAGTCCTTAAAAATACTTGCGAAAATTCTACTTTTTACAAATGACCTCCTTTGACTTTTGTGTTCAACATGAAACTTGTATAACTCCTCGAGATATACAACTTTCATGTTTTGACTTTTTGTTGATTCGACTCAATTTTATTTCTTTTTGAATTTTCTTTATTTTTTTTCTATTTTCTAATAATCTGGTTGGGCCATGTGGTGCCCTCTGGGCCGGCCACATGGCCCCTTCTTATGCGTGCCACTCGACCTTTCTCTCCGTCCTTGGATCAGCCCTCGCTTGCCATCATCCATCCGTCCATCACACACTCTCCCTCAGCCCTCGGATCACTTCCCCATATCTGATCTAAGCCGCAACCCTCTGCCTTCATCAGTGTTGGATGATCTCAAATCTAGTGACCCTAGATCCTCCACATCACCCCTCCTCTCTCGGACGTTAGATGAACCTCCAGATCGCATCTTCACCACACACACCCGCCTCGATCTCAACCTTTACATCAAATTCAAGGATCTGATCCAAACCACCCACCTCGCCTCCACGTGGACCATAGGATCACTAGATCCAACGGCCCACGGCCATCGTCCTCCTCTAAACGTTCCTCTCCTCAGGCATTACACCTTGCACCATCTCCAGCCCCTTCCAATTCTAACCACCGCGCCTTAACGCCTCTCCATAACCTAAGGGTGCCCCCATGAAGCTCTAAGATCCACCTTCTTCGCGAGCCCATCAATGATCCAGATGTGAGGTTCTAGGGCCTTCAATTGGCCATTCAAAGCCACACTCACCACTTGTAACGGTCGAGCACCCTCAAATATAACCTCTGATCCTCCATAGTCACACCTTGTCCACCATTTTCTGGGCTTCCTCCTAGTCATCTTCCCCTCCCCTTGACATGGGGAGGTGGAATTGATGTGTGATAATGGATGGAGTTTAGGTGTTGGCCCACGGTGATTCTCACCATGCCACAGCAACCCACAGCACCGTAGAGCTCCGAGGCTCGGCTGTCCTCGATGTGCGATGACCCGAGCTTCGAATGAAGCTTAGCCCAAGCCTCTGTCAGTCGTTCTTCTCCTCCGATCCTCCAGGTAATTTATTTTGCTTTTTGTTTGAGTTTTCTCCCCTTTTATTTGCACTACATCTTCCGCTTCACCCCAAGTCGACCACACTATCAGCTCCATCGGACTCTTCCGACCTTCGCGGAGGGTCCTGATCACCTGCTTCCTCCGTTAGAGCCTCCTGCACCTCGCCCCTTTTCTCCGCCTTCAAGGCAGAGGAACCCACCTGGGACCTCCACCTTCTTCGCATCTCGGTCCCCCATTTCACTCCCTTCGCGCACACGCACGCCTCGGCTACACAACGTTAACCTTTTGCATTTCAATGCCCGGAGTACGTGCCTCCACTCCGACCTCAGGTTGCGGCTCCAGAGACCCTTCAACGATAGCACATCCTTGTAGGTGCCGCGCCTCCATCTCCTCATGAGCTTCATCGCGGAGCTTCCAGAAAGCTCCTATAATCATCACCATGCGAGGAGGAGCACAGAGAGCCCATCACCGGAGCTCCAATCATGCCGCCTCTTCAATGACGGAGAAGAAGCTCCAAGGCATACATGTGTCGTTGGATGACACCCCTCCGGTGTCCATCCAACGGTGCTTGAGGAGCTACGTAGCCCGCATCAAATCTCTATGCTCGGGCAGCCCATACCATGTCACAAAGCACCCGAACTGGCTACGTCGCCCGAGCCTTCTGCTTGGGAGTCACTGACCCTCCATCCGAAGCTGCACAGCCACCGAACCTAGCTCCCCACCCACGTGCCTCACACGTGGGGGCTGGGTTATTTGCAGGAGGACCCTGCCAGCTTCTCCAATTTACATCCAAGTCCAAGACCCCAGGCACATGCCTCGTGTGTTGTGCCTGGGGAATTTACATGAAGACCCTGTCGGATGTCACAATTTGCAAAATGTGTCCCTGCACGCAAAGGAAATTTTTATAATGGGATCCCTCCAGCTTTTTGTTTATTACAAATATGCCCCTCCATGGGCATATTTATGATTATTTATCCTTTATTTTCATGCATTTTATTACATCTATGTCCCTAGCATTATTTCACTCATATCTTGAGCATTTTAACTTTTAATCGAATGATTTCAGTTTCATTATTTTGCATATTTTATTCTCTATCTAATGGCATAATTTAATTCATGATTTCAAACTTAATTAAATGTGTTGATTGTTGATGATCTATAGTGTCTCCTGCTCTTTTATGTAAATGCCATTAATCATCCTTATTGCTCAATGTGACTCTGAAATCAACCCTTATTTTGTTGCTTAATAATTTAATAATTTTAGGGCATATTTGTACTTGTAAATAATTGTTTTCACTACATAGCATTTTGTTGCATTTGCATATCTTTTTAATCAAAGAAAATCTAAATAAAAATATATCATCTCATTTGTTCATGCATCATATTAATTAATCTCTACATCATGTTTTTTGCATCTGCATATCATTCTGTATTATGCATCATAATGTGTCTGCATATGAAGACCTAGGTTTTAGATTTAATAAATCATTATTTAATCTGAAATTTTCAATGAATAGAGTAGGAAGCTTGTGTTCCCTTGTTCGACTTTCGTACACTTACCAAGTAAAATAATTGCCACATATTCGAAGTTGTGGTATTTGATGAATCAAAATCTGTCTCATGTACTACAATAATACGACATTATTAAATAGGTATTTTTAGCGATTCATCATGCATGTCATGCGCATGAGGGTTGGGCATTTTGCATCCATGCCCTGCTATTTTCAAATAACTGCAAAAAAGTCCATCCCAGACATGTGTGCCTCACATGCGCACCTAGGAGAATCACAAGAAGGCTCTGTTGGGTCTTTTACATAAATGCCCCTATCTTGACCAAAATGCATTAGTTATATTTTTATTTCCATGTTTTCTTTTCATTTATGCCCCTGGTCTTTATTTCTAATATATTGAGCATATGATCTCCTTTTCAATTGATTTTAATTTCATTGTGAAGCTTATTTAATGATTTATCTAATGGCACAATTAATTCACTAAATCGGCACTCTGTTTAACGTACTAATTTTTAGATGATTAATGTATCAATTTCTCTTAATTGTAATACCTTTAATTGACTTTTGAATTATCGTTATGCATAAATAACATTAAAAGTAATTCTCTTTTTAATTGCTCAATAATTCAACTATTTGTACGGCATATTTATGCTTGCATAATCATACTACATTGCATGTCATCTTGCATCATTTTATTTTTCTAAAAACCAAACAGAAATTACATGTTGCTCATACATCCCATACATCGTATTTTCTTGCATTATAATAATAAAAAATTTGCTTTCTCATTATGTGTGTCTTGAACCATTGGCTTCATTCATTTTATGTGTATTATCTATGCATTTTGTGATGTCCATTTTGTCTGCATCAGAAGACCTAGATCAACGAATTTAATCATTCAAATTTAATTATTAATTTCTGATTAATCAACGAGGAGGCTCGTGTCCCTGTGTTCGACCTTGGTATACTTATCAAGTAAAAATTCTCCACAATATTCAAGAATTGTGGTTTTGATAGATCACTTTTCATCTCCTAAACTACAAATTACTGACATTTAAAGAGGTGAAATTAGTGTTCATCAAATGACATCATTGTTTGGGAGAGAGAGAGGGGAGAGGGGTCGGGTAGCATGTGCAGGGCACGTGTAGAGAGGGATAGGGAAAGAGAGAGGAAGGGGGAAGAGGAAAGGGAAAGAGGGGGGAAAAGAGGGGGAAAATACAAAGTAAAAATTAAATAAAGTGGATAAAATTGAAATTAAAAATAAATAATAAAAATAAAAGCATGGAAAATAAAATATAAAAATTAAATAAAAATTAAAAAAATAAAAATAAAAAGAAAAGTGAAAAATAAAATAATAGATGAAGTCAAATCAAAAAGTGATCAACACGAAAGTTTCTTGTCCCGATGAGATCTATACCTTTTATGAAGGACTCAAAATCAAAAGAGATCATATGTACAAAAAGTATTTTTGAAGGTACTCTATATATAATAAAATATCGCATTTTTCTTGTTTGTAATTTTTTTATTTTAAATTTGATCTTAATTAGGCGATTAATTTATAAACAATATATATACAATTAATCTAATTTTTCTGGATTTTTATAGGTTAGAAAAAGGTAAAATAAAAATGATAAAGTAAAATATGTACAAAATATACAATGTTATATTTTTTGTATTTTCTCTTGATTTTCTGATTTCCATGGATTTTAATTCTTGATGTCGAGTTAGTGAATTAGTAAAAAATATTAGGAAAAGAATTGGGTTAAAAAAAGTAATATTTGTACATAAAATAATAGGCTCAATTCAGGTCAAAACAAAGGTTATTTAATTACAGAAATTTAATCCTAATTTTAACACAATTAATGAATGTTAATAAACTGATTTTAAAAGTTTTAATTAGTGAATTATTAAGAGGATTCTGCTAAAATCGTCATACAAAGTAGATGAATCATTAATTCGTCATACCCCTATACTTAGATCTTTGCTTGTCCCTAAGCATTTTTCAGTGAGTTGGAAGGTTGAATCCCTGACTGTGTAAGTGCAAAATCAAGACTTGTCTCATTAAGAATCCTAGGTTTAGTGGTCCTAAAATCCTAGTGTCAATGTCTCAATAAGAATCTTAGGTTTTAACATCCCCCCTTCCTGCAACGCCTCCTGCGATGCCCGACCTCCTCTGGTCGTTACGGCCTTCGTTGTGTCCCCTTCGCGTAACGGTCGCAGCCTCCCCTCTTCTTTACACCTCCCACACCCATTACCTCTCTCTCCTATAAAGCCCTAGTCGTCGTCCTTCTCCCACCTCCATCGACCACCATAAGGAGGCTCTTCAGCTTCAGATCTGTCTTGGTGACAACGAATAGATCCTCGACGTCATCGACGACGATGAGAGAGCCACCTCCCTACGAGATCCGAAGGTTCCCCCACCTTCGTTGAAGCTGCTTGATAATCACATTTTATCGAGGGTCTAAATAGTCCTCACAAGGCGGGACTACTACGTCGCTGTGGCGACCCATAATAAACCGTAATTAATCAACAATTAACCCACAATATAGATCGAACAATTAGAAATAAATGTGGAGTTAAAATTTATTTTTAACTCTGCACAAAAGATGTATAGCAAGCAAGTATGTAGAGAGTTTGAACACCGGGAGCAAACAAGGTAGTTCAAGCCAAAAAAATTAGATTAATGTGTAAATAATTTTCTTCTTATTTATCATTTTTTTCTAGAATTTTTATCCCCTCTAAAACCACCAAAAAAATTACAAATCTCAAAAATGCGGTTTTTCGTACACAAGGAAAGCCACCAAAAATACCACTTTGCACAGATGACCTCTTTTGCTCCCGGACCTTTCATGAAAATTGTAGATCTCGTCGAGACGAACAACTTTCGTGAAGAAAATTTTTCGATCCGAGGTCATCTTCTATCACTTTTTCTCCTCTGAAAATCTGAAATTTTTTTGGTGCCACGTGGCAGCCCCTGGGCGTGCCACGTGGCACCCCACTGTTCCCTCTCTTTCCAGCCGCCCCCTCTCCCCAGGTCACGTGCTGCGCACGTGACCATCTTCTACCTCCAGCCGTTGCACCCCCCCCCCCCCGACGTTCCTCCTTCTTCGCATAACCGCCGCAGCCTCCGCCCTCGTAACGGCGGCCGCTGCCTTCATTCTCCGGCCGTTACGAGGAGGATCCTCGCCCACGTAACCGCCCTCTCCCTTATAAAAAGCCGGCGCCTTCATCTTCCACGACCATCCGCCATCTCCTAACGGTCGGTGACAGCGGCCGGAATAGGCGCGATCCAGAGGTGCAGCCACTCTCTGTTGCTGCTCTACTCTGTGAAGAGCACCACAGCTTCGGAGCTCCGTCGTCGGCCCCTAGAAGCGAAGATCGGAGCCATCCTTCGTGCATCCACTATTCACGGCGACCTATCTATTCCTCCTTCTCCTCGCGTTTTTTTTATTTACTTACAGGAACACGGAGTTCCTCATCCTCTCTCCTTCACCGATACGCAGAGCCCCAGGTTCGCTCCCTCCGCCGCGCAACCTGCATCCCCGCGGCGCCTCGCCTTCGCCAGCGCCTCCATTGACCACTGCAACTCCTTCACCTCGCCGCCCGCCCGACAACTCCGCCGCGAGATCCCTCCGCCCCGAGCTCCACTGCGCCTCATCGCCTTCGGCCGAGCTCCGCCTCGCAGTCCAAGCTCCTCTGAGCCCCAGCAGCCAACGCCGCCCTCGCGCCGTGTGTCGGCCGAGGGGCGGCACCGCTACCACCGCGTCGACCTCGCCACCACCTCCGCCCAGGAGCCTCGGCCACCGCTCCTCCGCCCAGGGCCCTCCGTCTCCGCCTCGCCCCTCCGCCCACGAGACCCCTCGGTCTCGGCCATCGCTTCTCCACCTCCATCCCGCCACGGCCACCGCCACCGTCACGCACGACTACCGCGACCGCCACGCCTCCGCCCAGCCTCCGCGCGCGGAGGCGCCGCCCTGTGTGCACAGCCCCCTTCCGCGACTTCCAGTCGCCGTTGGATCGGGCCTTCAGCCCTTGATCCAACGGCTGAGAGCCTGCCACGTCAGCCCCCCGAGCCTCGGCCCCAGCCTCGAGGCTCGGGGCTCCCGAACCTCCGCCCCTTCACCCGAGCCTCAGGTCCGGATACGAGCCTCAGGTCCGGCCCGAACCTCTAGGCTCGACACCCGAGCCTCCAGCTTCGTCTCCGAGCCTCCGCACGCACGTGCGCCGCACGTGCTTTGGGGGTAATTTGCAGCCATACCCCTGGCACTTTCAGAAATTGCAGAAATACCCCCGCCAGGGGTAAATTACGTCCAGGCCCCTCCGGATTTTCTAAATTACAGATAAGTCCTTTCAGGGACTATTTTGAAAAGAAAAGTTTATTTTATTTACATTTTAGTCCCTGGAACTTCATTTTAGCATATCTTCTCCATCTGAAGTCCGATTTTAGCCTATAATATGTCATTTCGAAGCTAATTCCGTGCTCTATCATTTAGCATAGCTTGTGATCAGATCTGAGTTTACTTATTGAGAATTATTATTTGAGGATCTCTATTGGCTTATGCAGGCTTATTTTGACATACTTGTGCTTGAGAAATTAACGATAAACCTGTTGCAGGAGCTCTGTTAAGGATTTCAATTTGATTAACCCCTTGTTTTATTGTTGATTATTCCCAATGATTTAATCTTTTCAAGGGATAAATTGAGGATCAATTTATCTAATTCTCAACTTATCTGATCGATGATCAATTTTGAGGAGCGTATTCATTGATTAAATCTATTGTTTTGTAACTTGGAGTTGATCAGTTCTCTGGGTGTTAATGATCTCTTTTGATCTGTGATAATCTTTGGAGAATCAATTGATAAATTTAATTGAGATTTGAATTTTATACTTCACAGGTCCTGAGCTTAATCATCTCTGTATAATTCATTGCATTTGCATTGCATATTGTTGCATTGTATATTTTCATCAACGCAAAAATTAATCGAGCATTTATTAATTATTTAATTTGATTTAAAACCAAGCAACTAAAAATCACCGTTCCCTGAGTTCGACCTTGGTACACTTACCAAGTAAAAATTACTCCACAACATTCAAAGTTTGTGGTTTTTGATCGACCGATTTTCACCTCCTATACTACAACTCATCGATATTAAAGAGGTGGATTTCGCGTTTATCAACGTGGAACAATACAATCGCCATGTCCTTATCTCCAAGTATTCGCGGAGAAAGCGCATTATCCTTGAAAGAGTTCATGGATAATTCTATTGTTGATATATGTATCCGAGCATTGAGAAAATAGATAATTAAATGTGATTTAATTATCATGAATAATATGAATTTGATTCATATTATAAGGAGAGTTATCTTAGATAATTAAATGTGATTTGATTATCAAAGATGTAGATAATGTGAATGTGATTCATATTATTTGAGTACATGAGAATAAGTTATCCAATATAATTAAATAAGATTTAATTGTTATGGATAAGAATAATGTGGATAGAAATATCCAATTATTCATAATATATTATAAATGTGATTTATAATGTATTAGAGAGAGTTAATTATAATTTATATGTGTTGATTAATTATTATGTGTATTGGATACACATTGTGTAATTAATTGACAATGTAAATTATATGTTGTTTTGGGTTGTGAATTTGATTCACAATTTTTCTATGGCAAGTTGTAATATTCTCAAATATAATTGTGAATTATTTTTGAAGAATAAAAAACCAACAAAAGTTGTTGGAAATAAATAGAGGAGATTTTCAAGGAGATATGCAATCTCATGGATTTCCATGAGATTGCTCTCTCCATGGAAGAGGGGGGCGGCACATCATTCCTATAAGGAATGTGTGGCCGTCCACTTTGGAAGGTACATGGAGATGAAATCTCCATGTATCTTCTCTCATTATTTATTGGTTTGATTTGGATTAATTTGTATTTGATTTTGTCAAATATATTTTGATCTAAATTTGTTGGTTTTACCAACAACAATCTTAGCCATTGGATTGACATAAATCAATCTCATCCATTGATTTTATATGTCACATGGATTGAGATCCATGGATCCCAAAACCCTATAAATAGAGAGGCACACCATGCTCTCTATTTTACACAACACATCTGTCTCTCTCTCTCTCTCTCTTTCTTTCTAGAGGTCAGCCCTCTCTCTCTTCCTCTCATGGTCGTCCACCATGGATGCCATGGAGAGGTTCTCCATCGCCGTGGCATCGTCATTATGCTGCCCGTTCTTCTGCTCGTGGATCTCCGTCTCCTTCGATGCGCCTCGCTCGTGAAGAAGACGTCGGATCTCGTGTGTCGAGATCAGGAGATCCGCCGCTTGGATCATCAACATGGATTGCGAGAAGCACGCGGTTCATCCCCGCGCTCGCAAGCGTCTCCTCCGTCGGATCGTACTTGAGACAGGAGGTCTCTTCGTTTAGAGACTTGATCGCAACCACGCTTCAAGAGGTAATCCTAATTACTTGTTTGTGGTTTAGACGAAACGATCCGAGAAGTGTTCTTGGATCATGTAGTTTCGTCGTATAAAATTTTTAAATTCCGCTGCATCGAGCAGCTAGTGCGACTAGTCGCTCCTCGTCGTATTCGATACGACGCTCACGCTTCCGTGATGCGCTTGAGGATCTAACCATATCCTTCAAGTGGTATCAGAGCCAGGTTGATGGTTTCGAATATGATTCGCTAACCGAGGACGACTTGGGTTCGTTAAGGTCGCGAAAGTTTTTATCGCATTTGATTTCGCAGATCTGTTTAGTGTAATTTTCCGGCCATGTTTAAATTGTTTAAACACAAAAATAACTTGGATTTTTTCCCCATTAAATAACGAAACCATAGGATCTGAGTTTGCATAAATCGGATTTCGTATGCTCTAGATATGGTCGTTTTAATGAACATGTATGCACTGTTGCGGGAACTGTGAATCTGAACGTGATTAAAATGTTAATTACTGTTTAGACTTGCCTCGAAATGCGTGAAACATCACTTGGTTTCTGTTCTAAATCAAATTAGCAAACTTTAGAAATTGACTTTGCTTAATTTGGATTTAAATTGATTGAGATATGCTAATTTTAGTAAGTAGGGGTCACTGCTGAAATTACTTTCCTAATCAAGAACCATGTGATTGTCAATTAATGAAATTAATTGTTAATTTCGAGAAATAATTATGGAAAATATTTGTGAAATATTAGAGAATGATTGTTTCCTTAATTGACTTGGCCCCAATCAATTAATTGATTAGATTTGATCTAAATCATAATTGAAATCACAATCATCAAACTCTTGCTTGAATAGGATTGGGAATTTGTCTAGCAAATTTCCTTATAATCAAAATTGTTTTGATTACTATATGGTATAATTTCGGTTGAAGAACCGATGATCATCTCAAGTACAAATTAATCAATTTGGCATTATCCTTTCCCGAGGCGGATATGGTGTCTAGTTGGGGATCGCTGGGGTAGCGGGTTGCAACGTATGCGGTCTGTCCCACTCCCGCCTGTACTGGCCATGACAGCCGGTAGGGCCGGGATAATGTCCGAGGGATTAAGATGTATTTTTCTAATTATTAAAATACGAATTAACACGTACTTTGAGAATAATACCATATATTCAAGTAAAATCAAGTTTGTTGATTGAATTGGATTGAAAATTAATTTAATATGATTAAGTTAATTATATCCAATTAAGAACACTCTATTATGAATAGAGTTATTATTTCCCTTGGAGGAATTAATCGTAATGAATGTGATTTATAATGATTAATTATAATTTGAATATGATATGGAGGATCACATAAGTGACATCCATGGTCTCCCGTCAAGGAGAAGGGTTTCGTCGCCAGATATTATATGTGGGAGACGCCTGTCCGAAGTGACAGCTCCTGCATATGATCCATTTGGATCGGGCTCGTCGCTTCTCGAAAGAGTAAGGACGTATGCGTAGTGACCCCAATATTGGGTCCTCATATTATTGGGGCGATATTGGATTGCGCATAGCGAGTTGTATTCCTGTTGACGGTTGGTTCAATTAATGACGGGTCAACATCACCTTAGGGGTGGTGGGCCCAGGTGTTAAAGACCGAATTGGGAGATGCAAGTTGGACTTGCAAGGCGGAATGTGTTCCCGCTTCTTTTTATCCGAGTTGTAGGTTCTCATATTATTGGGATGCAACAAAGATAAGGAAGGAGATCCCAGATCTTGCTTGAGATATAATGGTAAGTATATCTCTTACATTGAAAGTGATTAAGGGAATGAACTTTCAGTGTTGACATGGCAAGACAACTTTGATATAAAAATTCCTAAATCAAAATAAATTATATATTTATATAAGTTTATGCAAATTTCTTATTTCAGATAATCCTTCATTAAACCCACTCAATATTATACTCAATAATAACCAGTAAAATATCATGGATCGGACCCTTTGATCCAGATATTGTATTTGCAGTTGGACACATAATGTATGTGGTTGCAATGTGCAAGTTTCCTCATAATAATGAGAAGTGATAATTAAATAAGACAATAGGACTAAAACCCTAGGGTTTGTATGTCTCTATAAGTCTTGATCTCATTGAATGTACTTTGGAAGTGACATGTCGATGATGATTGTAATTATCAAATAATCCTTATAAAAATCAATAAAGATATTCTGGCATACATATGCGCTCTTAACATTTAATCATGAATGACATGGTTCTCTGCATCATGTAGAATGGTAGCTCTATTAGAGATAATGTATTCAAATTGTTTGAGTACCTACTTGAACCTATGCTTTAAGAGTTCAGATGGATGTAGATGATGAGTGTCATCATTCTACTATCTATACTCTAGTCATTCATGAAGCTTCATAATATTCATATTGTATGAATTGGGTGAAGCATGTATAAATGTCGAAATGCTCTTACATTGAATTCTTTTGAATTTAACATAAGAGATCCTTAGTCTTAAGCAATGGTTGCTTATAGATAAAGGGAGCGCAGTGGAAGCATGGGTTGGACCCAAGTAAGATGTATAGTCAAAGAGTTGACTGTACTTCTGTGACTTCCATATGACATCCAAAGAGTTGGATGTATGCCAATACTGCAATAAGTTGATGTGTTGATATTATGACTATCAAATCTATCTAGAATCCTTAGAGAAGGAATCAGATAGTACATCAGAATAATCTACATATAATCATTGAAGTTGACTTACTTATTTGATAAGATAAAGTCTAATAATTGTATCTCAATTTTCTAATGACACTTGCAATTGGTTGCATATGTATTAGAATATTAGAAATTTGATCTTAAGGTTTATTGGTCATCCATGTTGAAATTGATGCAATTGTTGCAATAAATTCCATGAGATCAATAGATTCATATTTTCAGTGGGAGCCCTTAGTCTTAGAGAATGTCTCTATGACCTAGATATTATGATACACTCATTGTTTATCTCTAATTGTTGGATATAAACATGAATTCTGTATTAAATCTATCATAAAAGAGTTATGATGGAGATATTTCAGATAGTAATCTAAAATCTAGTGGACTCTACTAAATTAGAAAATTAATGAATGGTTCATTAAGATTTCTAATACTGAAAATTAAACCTTTAAAGATCAATGGGAGGATAAAGATCATTTGACAATGATCTGGCATCATGTTTTGGACATTTGTTTGTTGATGTGATCAATAGACTAATAAGAGATGAACCTTTAGATTGTCTAAATGTTCAAATATTACATACTTATGAATACTGTATTCAAGAGTAAAAATGTTCAATACATCCTTCTTTGGGAAAGGTGTAAGATGTCAAGGTATTCAGGATCTCATACATATTGATGTATGTGAATCATATATATCATAGTAAACATTATGGATATGTGATATCTATTGATGATTATGTATGATATGAGATTTCTTCTCTTCACTTAGAAACCTTTGAAATATTCAAAGATTTCACAATTTTGGTTTAGAACCAAAGTTTGAAGGAAGATTAAATGAATTTGATCTAATCTAGGTAGTCAGTACCTATTAGATGAATTCGCAGAACACCTTATGGAGATATGAATATCATTCCTATCTCAATCCTCCTAATGAACCTTAACTCAATAGAGTTGTAGGGAGATACAATTAATCATGTGTGACATGATTTAATCAATGATTAATCCTATCATAATTATCTCTTAGTTTCCAAGGTATATATGTAGTAGAGACTACATTATATATTTAATAAGGTTCCATGCATATAAGCTGGAATCTAGCACTAGAGAGTGCTACTTCATTAGGAAAATAAAGGATGGCATTGTATACCTACTTTATGACCTTGAGATTCTTAAAGGATCTCATCTCTGAGAATGTGATTCTTAGAGGATGACTCTCTTAAGAATCAAGATAAAATGAAGTAAAGGAACTCATTTAATCTTGAGAAGATAATGAAGCTCCTGAAATCATAAACTGAAAGAATAATTGAAGATGAAACACTAATACTTCTTCAAATAAGTTTGAGGATGTATTCCATGTGAAAATGATTGGACTTCATGTGATGAAGCTCCTGAGGATCATGACATGGATAGATGGATGTTAGCAATAAAAGTCTAATGTAGACTTCATATACAAGTGTTGTATATGGACCCTCGAGGATCCACCTATATGGGTAAGACCCATCAAAGTGTAAATGAATTTTCAAGAGAAAGAGGGAACATGATGAGAAGGTAGAGACCTTCAAAGCACGGTTCGTAGTCATGGGCTACACACCGAAGAGAAGACATCGCTTGCGATGAGACTTGCTCTGCAGTGACCTTGCTTTAACCCATCAAAATATTGCTAACTATAGCTACACAACTTGACTATGACATCTTCATGATGTGAGTCAAGATTGCATTCCTCTATGAATACCTCTCTGAGGATATTCATATGAACTAGCCCCAGGGCTTCGTGGTTGAGGAAAGCAAGGTGTGCAAGCTAAAGAACTCCATCTTTTGACTCAAATAAGCTTCTTGTAGTTGGAACATAAGATTTGATGAAATTATAAATGTTATGATTTCAGATAAAATCTTGATGAACCATGTGAAGCTTAGTGGGAGTGCCATTGTGTTCATCATGCTAAATGTAGATAATATCCTAATCATTTGGAATGATCTAAGGATGATACTGGTAAGTATTTTATAATTTGGTTGTTCCATACCTTGAGATATGATCACAAGGATACCTCTTAGATCCTAGCTCTGAAGATATTCAGAAGCAAAGAGAAGAGGATATTGGGACCGTCACATTAGTAGTGCACCTTGGACTTATTCCAATTTCTGGAAAAATCTAAGAAAGGCTTCCTTCCCTTAAGATATGTTACTGACCTATCTAAAGGGATAGCACCTCAAAGAGTTGAGGAAGTGAATGCTAGAACTGCTTGCACTTGTGCATCAGTTATGAGAAGCTGAGTGTATGCTAAATGTGTACAAGAGCCAGATGTCTGCCATGCAGTGGGAGTAGTAAATTGTTACTAATCCTACTGTGGAGATAAAACACTTGATTGCCGTAATAACAAAATCTTCATAGATGATAAGATTTTTGAGATAGTGATCTCAAAGTCTTATCTTCGAATACTTAAGACTTTATAGATAGTGATCTAAAAGGTCTTAACTTTGGATACCTTTAGAGTTAGTGATCTCCAGAGATAAAGGTATTCTGATAAGGATTATGGAAATACTGGTTATAACAAATTATTAAGCTATAGTGTCAATGACCCTATAATAAGCTTCAACAAAATTGAGTATTGGTTGCATGAGATGCAACATTCGCATTAGATGCGAACACTGTTACTGGGGATATGCAAGTGTCGTAAAAGGACTTGGCGTAGTCTCGCGGGAACAGAGTGACTGATCAACTTACCTAGCTATTTTCTTAATAGCCTATGATTGTCACGTGAGTGCGGGTTTAAGTGATTAGCCCATTAATGGCTCTTTGGGCTAGTGGGAGATTATTGGAATGCGAGCCCACGGCGAGCCATTATGCAATAAATGTTATTGCAAATATCATTCCCTGATCTGAAATGAAGAATACATAATTTGCATAATAGGTCCCTTAGTACAATTAGGGTTATGTACCATGGCCATCTTGATGATCATACAGCTGTTGATTCAAATATTGAATCATAGAGGCTGGTGCTTGGATGAACATCTAATGAGTTAGATTGAGGACTCATCAAGCACCATCAAATGATTGTTAAGAGATGATCTCCAGCCTGAGTAGGAGATGGCAATCCTTTCTCAGTTAGGCTGATATCTGACCGACCTCTTGATGCAGGTCCTCTGCATAGGAATAGAGATTCGGAGGTGTCAGATTAGTTAGGTCAAAGAGTTGACTTAACGAGATCGAGATAACCAAAGTCCTATATCGTATGCTGTCACGATACAGGTACACATCCTCTGACCAGAGACAGATGTGTTACTATATGTTTGAGTATGTACATTTGGCAGACCAATAGGTTGATGACTTAATCAAGGTCTATACACCGGCGCGCTGGTGTGCATATAAGGGCATATGAGTAATACAATCTCTCAAAGGGATCATACAAGTTCGGTTACTGAACCGGAAGACATGAGCTCACTCATGAGACATTGGGAAGAATCAAATTCCATGCGCATGGTCGTCTCGCTTTGGAAGCTTGACTGAATTTGTAGGTTTGATATATACTTTTGGAAAGTATATGATCAAGACCTGGGTATGATATATGCTTTTGGAAAGTATATGATCGATACCGACTTCCAATGATCGAATGAGAAACTTACTGATAGAACCCTGAAGTAGACAATGTAAAGTTGATCAAATACTTCGGGTTTATTCTGAGTCTTCCAGTATGCAGGATGTACAGGTATAGGAATGCATGAGGGTGATGTGATCATAAACGATTGTATAATCATGATGCTTCCATTCCTAGGGAGTGATGAAACGGGTCTGGATTTTAGTGACTCCTCTCAGTAGAGAAGTAATCTGATCTTAGTCCAAATGTTGGACATTGATCTGAATGTGATTCAGATGCAATGAGAAGATTAGATTTGCGGTCTTGATTTAATCAAGCATCTATGAGAGGCCCGCGATCTGGATTTGAGATATGATCTCAATATCCATGTCACTATACGTGGAACAATACAATCGCCCTGTCCTTATCTCCAAGTATTCGCGGAGAAAGCGCATTATCCTTGAAAGAGTTCATGGATAATTCTATTGTTGATATATGTATCCGAGCATTGAAAAATGGATAATTAAATGTGATTTAATTATCATGAATAATATGAATTTGATTCATATTATAAGGAGAGTTATCTTAGATAATTAAATGTGATTTGATTATCAAAGATGTAGATAATGTGAATGTGATTCATATTATTTGAGTACATGAGAATAAGTTATCCAATATAATTAAATAAGATTTAATTGTTATGGATAAGAATAATGTGGATAGAAATATCCAATTATTCATAATATCCTATAAATGTGATTTATAATGTATTAGAGAGAGTTAATTATAATTTATATGTGTTGATTAATTATTATGTGTATTGGATACACATTGTGTAATTAATTGACAATGTAAATTATATGTTGTTTTGGGTTGTGAATTTGATTCACAATTTTTCTATGGCAAGATTGCAATATTCTCAAATATAATTGTGAATTATTTTCGAAGAATAAAAAGCCAACAAAAGTTGTTGGAAATAAATAGAGGAGATTTTCAAGGAGATATGCAATCTCATGGATTTCCATGAGATTGCTCTCTCCATGGAAAGAGGGGGGCGGCACATCATTCCTATAAGGAATGTGTGGCCGTCCACTTTGGAAGGTACATGGAGATGAAATCTCCATGTATCTTCTCTCCTTATTTATTGGTTTGATTTGGATTAATTTGTATTTGATTTTGTCAAATATATTTTGATCTAAATTTGTTGGTTTTACCAACAACAATCTTAGCCATTGGATTGACATAAATCAATCCCATCCATTGATTTTATATGTCACATGGATTGAGATCCGTGGATCCCAAAACCCTATAAATAGAGAGGCACACCATGCTCTCTATTTTACACAACACATCTCTCTCTCTCTTTCTTTCTAGAGGTCAGCCCTCTCTCTCTTCCTCTCATGGCCGTCCACCATGGATGCCATGGAGAGGTTCTCCATCGCCGCGGCATCGTCGTTATGCTGCCCGTTCTTCTGCTCGTGGATCTCCGTCTCCTTCGGTGCGCCTCGCTCGTGAAGAAGACGTCGGATCTCGTGTGTCGAGATCAGGAGATCCGCCGCTTGGATCATCAACATGGATTGCGAGAAGCACGCGGTTCATCCCCGCGCTCGCAAGCGTCTCCTCCGTCGGATCGGACTTGAGGCAGGAGGTCTCTTCGTTTAGAGACTTGATCGCAACCACGCTTCAAGAGGTAATCCTAATTACTTGTTTGTGGTTTAGACGAAACAATCCGAGAAGTGTTCTTGGATCATGTGGTTTCATCGTATAAAATTTTTAAATTCCGTTGCATCGAGCAACTAGTGCGACTAGTCGCTCCTCGTCGTATTTGATAAACACAGAATTGAGTGCGGTTATATCGACTCACAAGGCGAGTCAACAGTCGGTGTTTGACCACACAAAATCCTGAATTTAATCAACAATTAACCCACACTAAAGATCAATAAATTAGAAATAATGTGGAGTTAAAATTTATTTTTAACTCTGCACAAATGATGTAAAGGGTAAGTATGCAGAGAGTTCAAACACAGGGAGCAAGCAGGGTAATTCAAACAATTGTGCTCAAGTGAATGTGTGTGCCAAGTGTCTACACTAAGCAAGCAAGCAAAGGATTTTTTTGTGGGTTTTTAATTTTTAATTTTGTATTTTGCTTTTTAATTTTCTGATTTTTATAATTTTATATTTTATAAATATTATTTTTTTTTCTTTTTTTCAATATTGGAATTTAAAAACAATGGAATAAAAGATAAGGTAAAGTATTTATAAAAATAAGCAAAAATATCCAAAAATTCAGAAATAAAATGTTTTTGATATTTTTAGGATTTTTTTACTGTTTTTGTGATTTTTGGGGATTTTTCAAGGTGTTTTTGGTATTTTTAAATACTAAAATAAGGGAAAACAGTGGAAATTGTGTTGGCTGTGAGTAAAATGGGAATTAAAATTATCAAACAGCAACCAAAACTTTTCAAACTAACTTTCAAATAAAAAGAGTAAAAACAGTAACCTACAGAGCTTGAGTTTGGTATTTTTGGAGTTTTCTACAATTTTATATATTTTTTTGAAGTTTTTTGAGTGTTTTTAAAATTTTAGTGTTTTTCTTTTGAGATTTTTAGTGATTTTTGGACTGATACTAAAATATGGTAAAATAGACACTAGTTAATTTTTTGGAATTTTTCGAGATGATTTAATATTTTTTTGGTATTTTCTAAGCCAGATAGTGAATAAAAAGCATGTTTTTTATTTTTAATAAATATAAAAATAAAATAAAATCAAAAACTAAAAATGTAGCGTGGAAGAACAAGTGTCCAGTAGCTTAACCCTTTTTTGTAGAATTTTTGGACTTAAAATGATAATTTAAATAATTAGAAAAAGCATCCAAATGTTAAACAGGCCTGGCAGGGGTAGATCTGTAATTTATCAAACATCTAGGGACTCACATGCAAAATTTCCACAAAATTTTAAACTAAATATGCAATTTTCAAGACCAAAACTAAATTACAAAAGCCGCCGGGGCCTCAATACAAAATGTCCAGGCTACGCACGTGCTACACACGCGCCTGGTAGGGGCATACATGCAATATCCAAAAATGTTCGGGGCTGATACGCAAAAATCCCAAACTTTTACACTGCGCGACAAAATTTTGGGATTAAACTGAAATAACCCAAAGTCCGAGGGTACCCTTGCAAAATGCCCACACCTCACGTGAACAGGTCACGTGAGGTGACGTGACAGGGGACCTATTCGTAAATATAAAAAGCTTAGGGGTCTTTGTGCAAAAGTTACCAAAATATTACACTACAGACAAAAGTTTTAGTACTAAAATATAAATACAAAACATGCGAGGGTTTGGATGCAAAATACCCTCGCTGGGACAATCCGACGGTGGTGCGGGCGCTGGTGACGCGTGGCGCGAATCCAACGGCTGGCAGCTAAGCGCGATCCAGCGGTAGGGAACGTGCCACTTATCCACGTGGCGTCCTCTCCGAAGGCGATGACGGTTCGCCCGTGGACGGCTGAGATCAGATCTCAGATGAGATCCGACGGTGGCAGGTGCTGGTGATCGGACGGTCCACGTTAGACCTGGGGTCCCCTCTTGATCGGACGGCAGCGAGGCGTGCTGGAAAAATAGGGAAGAAGGACCGCCGTGGCGACCTTCTTCCGGCGGTGGCGACTCGCGCCGGCGGTGGATGAGCTTCAAAATGGGCCCAGGAGGTTGCTGCAGGTCTCCTCTGTCGTCTGGAAGCGACGGAGTGGCGTGGAGGTCGGCGGAGCTCTTCCACGGCGAGGCGGAAGTTGCGGTGCTCCAGGTGCTCCGGCGAAGTCTCAAAAATGCCCCAGACGCGTTGGTGTGCTCCAGTTCCTGTGCAAAAAGGTTATGGAGGTCGAGGGCAAATTGCCTCGACCTCGGTGGCTCTCGGAGTGGCGTGGAAGGCGAGATAGGTACTCGCCGGAGTTGCGCTCCGGCGAGGTGATTAATGAAGCAATCATATGATCGATTTGACGAGGAAAAAGACGCGTAATGATCCTAAGGGTATGGTGAACACGAAGGGGATGAAAAGAAGCGAAGAACAGCCTCGATGTCTTGATGGCCAGAGGGAGAAAATACCTCGACGGCGTAGCTTGCCGGAGGTGTGGAACACGCTCAGATCTGGTGTATTCTGCTGCCTTGAAGCTCGGAGCTCGGAGCTGTCACCTCCAGGCGTCTCGAGCACGACCAAAGGGTGGAGAAATCTGGGAATTTGCGGTTCAAAAATCAAATTGAAGTGGCTGCTGGGTTATAAGGAGTTGACGGTCAGCGGAGGAAAAACGAGGCAGAGCGGTTGGTGCAGTGCTCCTTCGACCAAGGTAGCATCAGAGCGGGCATGCCCGATGTCCGAGGAGCAAAAGGTCAGAAGGGTCTATCATGGAATAACGCAAGGCTTGGACTCGAAAAAATGGAGAAGGAAGGGTCAAACGCGGGTCTGACAGAAGCTATGGGTCTAGGAACGACCAGTTGACCAGAGTCAACTGGGGCTGAAACCTGGTTGGTCCACGTGGACCAACCAGGAAAAATCCCTGATTATTATTTGTAAATTCAAATAAAAATAGTAATTGAATTATTTAGAGTTTAATTATTGAATAAAAAATGTTTAATTTTTTTCTCTAATATTTTATTTTGATTTTTAATTAATTTTATGAAGTATACTTTTACAAGTTTACTTTTTAGCCTTATATAGGCATATTACCTATGTATTTTAATATTTTATTTTTATTATTTGTATTTTAATTTAATTATTTTTATTTCTTATTTTATAAAATTATAACATACTTTTATATACACAAATATATTTTTATTTTATTTTATTGATGTGTCTTGTACATTTAATAAAATATGAATCAGTATTGTATAGGTATAGGTATAGGCAGTATACCTAAGTGTTCTTTATACAAGTATTTTTATTTTGTATTTTCTTTGCATTTTTATTCTAATTTTAATGCACATATATATTATAAGTAATATTTACATAATTATAAAAATATAAAAATACAAAAATAATGAATAAATAATAAATTGAATATTTTATTCAGTACAGGTATACAATGTGGGTCCAAAACTCAACTTTCAAACCGTAGCTCCGCCAACTACGAAACCACCACCATTGGATAGATTATTTTATTCTATATACAATTAAAGGTAAGTATGCTGCATTTGGAGCTGTCAGTTGTGAGATACGGGTCTGGGAAGTTGGGATTCTGGATTTTTATTCAGACCATAACTTTTTATCTGTACATTATTTTTTTGTGAAATCAATTTTGTATTTTTCTTTATAAAATTATCTACAACTTTCATGTACAAAGTTTCTTTATTTGATGTATAAAAAGTGGAACCAAAAATAGGTCCCAAAATGAATAAAGAATGAACAGGAAATATAGGTATTTCGCACTATATTTTGACCTTATCTCCCCCTACTTTATTCCTGGTCGACCTATTCATCAAGATGTCTAGGTCTCGGGGTTTCGGGTCATAAAATATTTACAATATTTTATTCTTTTTCTTTTCTTTATTTATTCTATAATTTTGGCTTTAATTACAGCATTTTATATACTATATAAATGCTCATGCATGAATGCTAAGATGCTCTATTTAAGGGTATTTACAGGCATTTGCTAGGGTTTTTGGTGCCAAAATGATAGAATAAAGATGATGAAATGTGGATTCATCAGTATTCGATACGACGCTCACGCTTCTGTGATGCGCTTGAGGATCTAACCATATCCTTCACCTCTATATCCCATTGAAACTTTAATTAATCATTTTAAATCGTATTCCTTATGATTAATTCTTCCAATGGAACAACTATATTCATAATAGAGTGTTTATTTTAATTGGATCTAATTAATATAATCATACTAAACTAATTAAAAATCCAATGCAATCAACAAACAACGGGGTTTGCTTGATATTACTATATAGTATACCCTCTCACAAGTACATATTATCTTGTATTTTAATAATTAGAGTACAACTTGACTTACTCATATAACTGTTTCCTTAAAAATGGATCCGATCAGTACACTCGAGTTATGCTGGGAGGGAGCATTTTCTTGACATGCAAGATTCTAATTAGTAAACGAATCCAGCATACCCGGACTAGACATCTTCACGATTTCAATTGAGAATAACATAAAATAATGCCAATGTAATTGTGGTTCTATCGATCTAAGTTTGATGACTGACATTATACTATATAGTAATTACTTAGAAATCTTAGGCAACTTAAAATATTTTTGAGATCCTGGATTTCTAAGCATATCAAGCAACCAAGTTTTGCATGTATGGTTTTCATGAAACATACATTCAACGGTCAATGATGTGTAATAAATTATTTTCATAATTATTAGGCATCATAATCAATCAATGCAAATTCATAATTTCCACGATTTCATTGAATGATAAACACATTAAGAGGTTTTGATGATCAAATCATCATCCGACCTATCTCCACTAAATATGGAATATCTAGGACAAAAAAAGCAGGAATCACACGAAATAAATTCGAGTTGTTTTCTGGTTTGATTCTTTAGTTAATCCAATTGTTCATTTTATATTTAATGATGAGGAAATATTGAGCAAAAATATTTTTCTTACAGATCTGTGAATACATGCAAAAATAATTTCGTAGCGGGTAGGGATGAGCATCAGGCCGGGTCGGGCCGGGCCCTACCCAGCCCGACCCGAGCCCGATTTCATTTTTCGGGTCAACGGGCTAGGCCTAAGCTCGCGAAATATCTGGATATGTGGCCCAAACCCGAGCCCGACCTGCATTTAAATGGGCCGGGCCGGGCTCGGGCTGGCCCGGTACGAGTTTTTGGGCCTTGGACAGATGGGTTTTTTTTGGGCTTTTTTTGGCTGATCCGTGACTTCACCATTTTTATTTCTCATTAACCGTCACAATATATAAGAAATGTCATTTTAAGTCCTCACCCAGCAACTGCAAATCAGGTTTTGATTAAAAACAACGGTTTCTTCTGCAAACTTAGCCCAATACAACTGTTTGAAAGCCCGATTGGGCCTTATAGGCCCATAGGGAGTTTATCATTTTCATGAAGGATAATTAAGAACTTCGATCCATATAAAAGAGAGAACGATTGGTTCTAGTCAAAGCACTTCCTTATACCCCAGTGTAGTGCTTTACATGCAAATCCAGTATATGATTTCCCCAGCGTATCAAAAGATAAGCAAGGCATTGACAATTCTATTTGAAGCAGCTAAGTACCGTGGACTCCTTGGCAGTGTTTTCCATTGGCTTGCCATTACCACGAAGCCATTTTGTCTGAGGATTTCCACTTAAATTGTACTATATTGTATGATTGAAATTTATGGATAAGTGCTCTTCAAATTTTGAATACTCCTACTAACGCAGTTATGGATCTAAACTTTACACACCTAACCATACAGCTTCTTGAGTTGGTTTGTCTTGAAGATGGTCTAGAATTGGAAGTGAGCTTGGACGGAAACTCTCGTTTTGACTTCCTCAGGAAAGCCATCCGAGATAAACTCAAGGGAGACATGAAAACAAATGCCATTGTTTAGAGTAGGATGAATAAGGACATATATACATTCTAAAAAGAGTTGATAAAGAATGACAACATATAAAAACTGATTCAACCTGGCAGAAACTAGGGTAGCAGGAAATATGTAGTCCATCAAGATGTTGGGGCCCCAGGAAGTTTGCAGGATTTGAAAGTCCTCCAAGATGATTGGGCACACGAAAACTGTAGTCCTGCTCGAGGTTTCTACTGTACTCGAGGTCCATGACTTCAAAGAAAATGATAAACGTGTACATGCTAATAGAAGGAAGAAGGTATAATTTATATTTTTATGAATAATGCGCTTCAATGACTTGGCAGGAATATCAAAATATCCAGGTGCTCATGTAACCCCAACACATCCCCACATTGGGAAGAAATCCACATATCTCCTAACCATGTTGTCGATTCTCGATGCAATACTAAGCGGTTCAGAACATCAAGAAGCTGCAACCTGCAAGTAGTAAAATAACGATCTTAAAAAATCTGTTAAGAAAGATGTAGTCAACCAGCCCTCCAAGCCATCAACGGGACCAGGCCAACATTACTCCACAAAAGCAATCAAGATTGACAGCCAAGGTCCAAGGAACCAAAAAGCATCTACAGGTCCAATGATCGTCAAGATTGACAGCCAAGGTCCGAGGAACCAAAAAGCATGTAAGAGGGTTTATTTGAATTATTATGTGCATTTGAATGACTCATACCAAAATTGGTGAATCTCCTCTTCTGCAGGTGAAGGAATTCCGCAAACTTCTGTTGCTCCTCCTCCGTCTTGTGAACGCAGCGGCCTCCTCATCACGATCCCTGCAACCACATCACATCTACACTCACTCCAAATCCTAGAAGACAAAAAACTACCACAACCATCCAAACACCGAACACTAACCCGATCCACGGGGCAAGAAGTCCCTCTCGACTATGCTCTCGAGCACGAACGGTTTCCTAGCCAACGAGGAGGCGAGGACTTGGAGACTTGGAATCGCGAACTCGCGGTGCTAGAGCCTAGGGGAGAGGGATAGCCGCTAGAGGCCACTGCACAAGCCGCAGAAGATGATCGCCCAGGCCGCCGCTTGTGGGGAGAGGGTCAGCCGCTAGAGGGGATTTGGGAATTTTCGTGAGCTGGATTGGGAATGGGAAGTGGGAACTGGAAGTCTGGAACCAGGTCGGGTATGCTACAACTTACGAAACCCTAACTTAACAATCGGGCGGGTTCGGGTCGGGCCTATATGCGGGTTGGGCTCGGATCGTGCCTATATGCGCGCCGGGCTCGGGTCGGGCCTATATTCGGGCCAGCCCATGGGCCTCGGGCTCAGGCCCATAGTTGCCCGAGCCCGACCCGAAATTCAATTTGGGCTAAAAAATGAGCCCAAGCCCGCCCGACTATTACTCGGGCTCGGGCCTGGGTCGGGCTTTACCGGACCGGGCATTGGGCTGGGTCGGGCCGGCCCTACCCAATGCTCATCCCTAGTAGCGGGAACTCTTTGAATTTATTCATGTACCTTTGGTGCAAACAGTTGACTACTATTTTTGGGAAGAGATCGACTGTCTCAAGTCTAACCCGATGGAGGAGACGCTTGCAAGCGCGTTGATGAGGCGCAAGCTTCTCGCAATTCAAGATGATTATCCAAATATCGAATTTCCTGATTCCGTCTCATGAAATCGAGCATCTTCTTCATGAGAAAGGAGCACCGAAGAAGATGGAGATTCACGAGCAATCCAAGCAGCGGCATGGCGGTATAACGATGACGATGATTCTTACTAACACAAGGAGTGGATGGCCACACTTGAGAAAGAGATAGGGTCTGTGATGAGAATGAGAGTGAGAGAGAGACTTACAAAGTGTTGTAAAAGAAGAGCTAGGGTTGGTTCTTCTTTTATAGTATTTTGGGAGTCCGTGGATCACAATCCATGTGTAATACTAAATCAATTGTTAGATTTGTGTTTTTAATTAATGGCCATGATCTTTGTTGCTTAAAAATACAACAATAATTAATTTACATTAAATTAAATATATATTGAATTATCACCAACATAATTTAATTTATATAAATCAATTTGGATAAGAGGATGAAGAATGGGTCCACTTTTTAAATATACGGGGACGTCAACTCTTGATTAAGTCAAGGGTGGTCCTCCACCCTCCATATATGGAAGGTGGTTCATCTTCTTAATTTATGTGAGATTTTATATCTCACATATTCCTCTATATATTTGCAACAACTTTTATTCCAAATATACTTATAAAAAATCCAAATTAATTTGTGAATATTTCAGTCATGCTATTGAAAAAATATGAATCATATTCATATATCCAAAATAATATGTAAATTATATTTTCAATTAATTATTCAATGTGAATCCAATTCACATCAACAATTAATTCATAAATACTATTTACAATTAGCTCTATCTAATATATTATAAATCACATTTATAGTATATATAAATAATGTAGATAGTGCTATCCACATTTTTCATATCCTTGATAATTAAATCATATTTAGTTATCTTGGATCGTCATTCTCACGTGTCTAAATAATATGAATCATATTCACATTATTCATGATAATTAAATTACATTTAATTATCAATTTCTAAATGCTCAAATACACTATTCACCTATGGAATTATTCTTGAACTCTATCAAGAATAAAGTGCTTTCTCCGCGGATACTTGGAGATAAGGACACGACGATTGTACGCTCCGCGTATAGTGACTTGGATATTGAGATCGTATCTCAAATCCAGATCTCAGGGGACTCTCGTAGATGTTTGATTAAATCAAAACCGTAAATCCAATCTTCTTGTTGCATCTTAATCGTATCCAGACCAATGTCCGACATTTGGACTGAGATTATATTACTTCTCTACTGAGAGAAGTTGCTAAAATCCAAACATGTTTCATCACTCCCTCGGAATGGAAGAGTCATACTTATACAATCGTTTATGATCACATCACCCTCAAGTATTCCTAATACCCAGACATACAACATACTGGAAGACCTAAAATGAATCCAAAGTTTTAGATCTTTTTTAGATTGACTTATTCAGGATTTTATCATTAAGTTTCTCATTCGATCATTGGGAGTTGGTACTGATCATATGCTTTCCAAAAGAACATATCATACCTAAATTCTTGTCATGCTTCCAAAGCAAGATGAGCATGCATGGAATTTGATCGGTCCCAATACCTCATGAGCGAGCTCATGTCTTCCGATTCGGTAGTAAACATGTATGATCCCTTTTAGAGATCATATTACTCATATGCCCTCATATGCACATCAGCTCACCGGTGTATAGACCTTGAATAGGTCATCAACCTATCAGTCTGCCAAATGTACATACTCAGACATATAGTAACACATATGTATCCGGTTAGAGGATGTGTGCCTATATCGTGATAGCATATGACATAGGCCTTGGTTATCTCGATCTCATTACGTCAATTCTTTGACCTAGCTTATCTGACACCTCTGAATCCCTATTCCTATGCAGAGGACCTACATCAAGAGGTCGGTCAGATATCATCCTTTAAAGAAGGATTGCCATCTCCTTCTCAGGCTGTAAATCATCTCTTAATAATCACTTGACAGTGCTTGATGAGTCCTCGACCTAACTCTTTAGATATCATCCATGCACCAACCTATATGATTCAACAATTGAATCAGGGTTGTATGATTATCAAGATGGTCATGGTACATAACCCTAATTGTACTACAAGACCTATAATGCAAATTAGTTACTCATCATTTCAGATTAGGAAGTGATTTGTAATAATATTTACTACATAATGGCTCATCGTGGGCTTGCATGTTCAATAATATCCCACTAGCCTAAAGAGTCATTAATGTGTTAATCTTTAAACCCACATTCATGTGCTAATCACAAGCTATTTAGAAAAAAAGCTTGGTAAACTGAGCAGTCACTCTGTTTCCGAGAGACTACGTCAATTCCATTTATGGAACTTGCATATCTTCTAGTAACAGTGCTCACATATAATATGAATGTTGCATCTTATGTAACCAATACTCAATCTTGTTAAGTCAATTCTAGTGTCTTTGACACAACAACTCAATAACCATCATAACCAATATGCAATTTCTATTATCCTTATCAGAATGTCCTTATTTCTAGAGATCACTATCGCCTAAGACTACGACCCAGACTTAAGTCATATAAGGTACCTGCAAGTAAGATCTTTTAGATCACTATCTATAAAGTCTTAAGTTCTTGAAGATAAGACTTTGAGATCACTACCTATAAAGTCTTGTCCTCTTTGAAGATATTGTTATTAATGCAATTAAGTATTTTATTTCCATGGTATGATTGGTAACAATTTACTTATCCCACGACATGACAGACATTTGACTTTTGTACACATCTAGCAAACACCAAGCTCCCTATAGCTGATGCACAAGGGCATGCAGCTTTAGTATTCACATCATTAAACACTTTGAGATGTTATCCCTTCAGATAGGTCAGTATCATATCGTAAGGGAAAGAAGCCTTCCTTATATTTTCCAAAATGGAACAAGTTCAGAACTAAGATCTCAGAGGCATCCTTGAGATCATATCTCAAGGTATAGAACAACCAGATCATAGAACACTTATTATCATCCTTATATCATTCCAAATGATTATGATTTTTACATTTAGCATGATAAACACAATGGCACTCCCACTAAAGTTCACACGGTTCATCAAGATTCTATCTGAAATCATAACCTTTATAATTTCATCAAATATGATGTTCCAACTACAGGAAGCTTTATTTGAGTCCATAGATGGAGTTCCTTAGCTTACACACCTTGCATTCTTCAACAATGAAGCCATGGGACTACTTCATATGAATATCCTCGTTGAGGCATTCATTGAGGAATGCAATCTTGACTTCCATCTTGTAGATGTCATAATCAAGTTGTGTAGCTATAGTTAGCGATATTCAAATGAGTTTAAGCATGGTCATGAGAGCAAGTCTCATCGCAAGTGATGTCATCTCTTCTGTGTGTAGCTCTTGGCCACAAGACATGCTTTTGAAGGTCTCTACCTTCTCATCAGGTTCCTCCTTTCTCTTGAAGATCCATTTACACGCAATAGATTTGAGTCCTATAGGTGGATCCTTGAGGGTCCATACACAACACTTATGTATGAAGTCTACTTTGGACTTTATTGTTAATATCCATCTTTCCATGTCATGATCTATAGAAGCTTCATCATATGAAGTTCGATCATTGTCATATTTCTCTGACACATGGATTCCATACCCTTTAGGTGGTCTTACCACCCTCAAACAGATTTGAAGAGGTAGGAGTGTTTCATCTTTAGTTGTCCTTTTAATTTATGATTCTAGGAGCCACATTATCCTCTCGGGATTCAATGACTCACTTCATTCTTATCTTGATTCTCAATAAAGTTATCCTCTTATAATAATATGCTTAGAGATAAATTTTTTAAGATTCTCAATCATAAAGTAGGTATCAAATACCATTCTTTATTTTCCTAATGAAGCAACACACTTAAGTGTAAAATTCCAGCTTTCTTGCATCCATGTTATAGCACGGACTAAGCAAACCATTAAATCCTCCAGTGTCTGACACTAGCTTGGTTCCAAACAATAGCTCACAGGAGTTTTGGGTTCATATTTGCATGAAATCTTATTAAGGATATATATTGTAGTCTCTACTACATATATACCTTGAAACTAAGGGATGATCATGCTAAGTGCCATCATTGATCAGATCATGTCTACATGATCCAATTGCATCTCTTTACAACTCCATTGAGTTGAGGTGTATTAGGAGGAGTGAGATATGAACGATATTTCTCTCTCCATAATGTATTCCTTGAATTCATCTAATAGGTATTGGTTGCTTAGGTTAGATCAACTTCATTTCATCTTCCTTTTAACTTTGGCTCTCAGCCAAAATTATGAAATCTTTGAACATTTCAAAGTTTTTTAACAGGTAAGAAAGAAACCGCATACCATGAATAATCATTAATGGATATTACATATCATTAATGCTCATTATGGTATAGATGTAGGGATGCAAATGGTTACGCATATATATGTATCCGTTTTATACAGATTTTGCCATTTGTATATGTATCCATTTTAAAATGGATATAGATAGGGATATCATTTTGATATCCGCAATCATCCGTATCTGTATATGTATATCTGTTTTCGTATATAAATACAATCATAGATTTATTTTAACTATAGATAACTTAATTATATACCTTCTTTGACCATATTTGTATGATTTTTGTGATTCAAACACATTTAGTAAATTTATATCATTTGTTTTCAATTCAATTCATATATATTTAAGTCGATTCTATAGAGTACTTATTCGTCTTCAAAAACGGATAAAGATACGGTAATACACATATTTGTATCAGTATCCATCTGTTTGCATCCCTATATAGAGGGCCCACATACATCAATATGTATGAGGCCTTGAATACTTCAACATGTTACACCATTCTCAGAGAAGGGTGCATCAGACATTTTAACTTTGAATACAATATTCACACGTATGTAAGATTTGAACTTTCAGACAATCTAAAGTTCCATTTCTTACTAGTCTATTGATCTTATCAATAAACATATGTCCAAGGCTTGATGCCAAATCATTGTAAAATGATCTCCGATCTTTTAAGGTTTAACTTCCAGTATTAGAAATATTAATGAACCATCCATTAATTTTCTAATTTATTAAAGTTCTCTAGATGTTAGATTACTATCTGAAATATATCCGTCATAACTCTTTATGATAGGTCTATTCGAGAATGTATGTCCATTTCTAACAAAGTTTAGAAATAAAAAATGTATGTATTCTAATATCTAGGTCATAGAGACATTCTTTAAAACTGATGGCTCTCCCACTGGAAATATGTGTCTTTTTATCCAATGGAGATTGCTGCAACAATTGCATCAGCTCCCATGTGGATGACTATTAAACCTCAAGATCAAAATTTATAGTCTTCTAAAACATATGCATCCAATTGCATGTGTTATTAGAAAATTGAGATACAATTATCTGACTTTTAATCTTATTCATTAAGTAAGTTAATTTCAATGATGATATGTAGATGTAGAATATCCCGATGCATTATCCGGGTCCTTCTTTAAGGATCTCAGATAGTCTAGATCGTCATACTACCAATGCATCGGTTTGTTGCAGTATTGGCATCCATCCAACTCTTTAGATGTCATATGTATGGAAGACACAGAATTACAATCAACTCTTTGACTATCCTTCTTACACGAGTCAGACCAAGATGAGCGGGATCTTGTCATATGGTTTCACAAGGCAAAACCGTAGTCGATGCGTTGACCGCTTACAAAATCTCAATCGATCAATAATCAAACCACGAATAAATCAAGAAATAAATAGCATAAAATATGAGCCAAATTTATTATTCTCTACAACTAAATGTATAACAAGTAAGCATGTAGGGGTCAAACTACACAGAGCAAAACAAGTAGCCTACGATTATTATTAGTCAAAGCGTATTATGTACAGCATGTCCTTCATTCCATATTTTCATGGTTTTAATTTTATATATTTTTCTTTGGATTTTTTTACATATTTCTTTGTTCTCGATTTTTTAGTTTTGTATTTTTATTATTTCTTTTTTTCTTTTCATATTTTTATATTTTCCTTTTCTTTTTAAATATATAAGATAAGATATATAAGACTATATATACAATAATAGCTAATATATATAAATATAACTAAAAATAAATAAAAGTCATAGAATTAAATAATTTTGGGTTTTAAATAAATTTTTACTGTTTTTGCGATTTTTAATGAATTTTTCTAATTTTTATATTTTTACAGTTAAAAAGAGCTTAAAACATGGATAAAATAATAGGCCAAAATTGAAATGGAAATTATAAATAGAAAATTAAGTCTAAAATTTTCCAAATCAATTTTAATACATAGTTAATAATATAGAGAAAATTATAAAACTAAAAATCTATTTTTGGGGTTTTTGAGAATTTATTAGTTTTTTACTTATTTTTTGAGAATTTTTCAAAATGTTTTTCTATTTTTGGCATTTCATAAGTTAGAATGGGATAAAAATGTGATTATTTTATTTTTAATAAATTGTAAAAAGACCAAAATTGCAAAATAAGTTAGAATGGCATGCTCAATGGCGCCCGTGCTTCATCGATGGAGGCCTGGAGCGTGTTTTCAAGCTTCGATTGGAGCTTAGACGCCCCCTTCCGGTCCTGAAATATGCTAAAAAACATGGTTGTACGAAGACGAAGGGATTCGGGTGTTACTATTTTTAGCATACTATAAAAATTTAAGATTGTAAAAATAATAAAGAATAAATAAGACAAATATTTTATTCGAGTACTGTACGATAGGGGTCCAAAACCTAACTTTCACATCTTAACTCCAAAAAAATATGAAACCACCTCCATTAAAATAGCTTATAAAAAATTATATACAATTAAATATAATTTTGATACGTTTTGAGTTTTTATTTGATAGGTATGGGTCTGTGAAGTTGGGAATTCAGAGTATAAAAAGTACACTGTGTATTATTTTTGCACGAACTCAATTATGTATTTTTCTATATATTTATCTACATCTTTCAGGTACAAAGTTTCTTTGTTTGAAGTATAACAAGTAGAAAATAAAATGGGTCCTAAGAAATGAATAAATAAAGAATTAATAAATAGGATGTTTATTGTATTTATGACCCTTATCTCTCCCTACTTTATTCCTCATCGACCAATTCAATTCTTGACTTGGTCTCGGGGTTCAGGGTCATAAAATACCTTTGAGATTTTATTCTTTTTCTTTTCTTTTCTTTATTCTATATTTTTGGTCTTAAAAAAGTATTATTTACATGATAAATGCAATAAATAATGAATGCTATTTTCTACAAATTAATGTTATTTACATGCATTAGCTAGAGTTTTTAAGGCCAAAATGATAGAATAAAGGTGATGAAATGGAGATTCATCATCCCTTATACTTACCTTTGCTAGTCCCTAGCAAACATTTATGCAATAAGTACATAAAATAAAAAACAAATAAAAGAAAAAGAAAGAAAGTGGATAACGTTAATTCTCAAACTTATCTTCACAAAATCAAAGTTTGGAGCTTAAGTTGGACTTTGAAATTTTAATGAGGTCGGAACCTCATTGGGAATCATATTTGAAACACAACAACCTTCGAGAAGCCCCAACACTCTACTCAAGTCTCCTCAATAGTCAGGTCAGAATATTTCAACTCATACGCAAACCCTTATGACTATGAATCTCACTTGTACAGTGTATGTGATAGTGGCTCCCCTCATCTAAAATGACAAAAGACTAATTTCTCCAGCACAACAACCCAAAGACTCCCCAATCCAACAACTCTTTCCTCGAGAAGCGGGTATTCATGTTTAAGTTCAAGTGGTAACCGACTCAATAGGAGGGGGTGAAGAGAAGAATGGATGGTATCCAGTGTAGCGACCTATCCTAGGATGCATGACCGGTGTAGTCAAGTCATCCAGCTGCAGGCTTACATGATATGACTTTGAAGCTCAAGCTTGCTTATTGACTATACAAATATGTACACTCCAGCAGGCATTTTATTTTCAATCAGACTTGCCCAATTTTTTAGAGTTTTTGCTTTTCTGCTTTTTTTAAATACTATATACAACAACATTTACTTAGGGAGTTTTTCCTCTTGAGCCAGTACACTATCCCTCTTTTGAAGTATTATTGCAACCCACACTCTCCTCTCTTTATATGTCTCTGCTACTGGATGGGTTGGGGTGCACTTTCCTCCCTAGATGAGGACAAATGTTTACACTTGTGTGCGTCTCATACTGGCAAATCCAATCCCCTCACCACTCCAACTGAGCCAAGACAAGTGAAAGGTGCAGGAGTCCAAGTTAGGTCATTATCAATAAGAGTTGTGCGTGTGCTCTAAAATACTCTACTTAGGCAGTCAAGAATCCTTTGAACCAAGTCTCACGATTCTCCAAGAATTAAGTCAACTAGACCTGAAGTACCTCAATTCCAGCTCCTACAAGGTTCATGTAATTAGGTAGATTTAAGGTCCAACCAAGCTCCAATCTTCGGATTTTACTTAGACTTGTTCAATTATCGACTCAATATGCAAAATGCTATGCAAATGCTATGTATAATGCAATGAAGAAAAATTGTGATGTAATTTTCAAAGTTTTGAACTTTTATGGATTTTTGAAAAGGGTTTTACAAATATTTTTGGTATTTTTCAAAAAGATTTTGCAAATGTTTTTGGTATTTTTGGTTTTGCAAATGTTTTTGTGATTTTTGAAAACAAAAATTTTTGGATAAAATGGGTACAAATATTTACACAGGGATGCGTCTTATTTTTACAAGAGTTGGTTTTTAAGAATTTACAAGGGATATGTGAACCTTTTTATAGATATGTTTGTACAATTAATAAAGAATTTTGATGTGATGTATATATTCTCAAACTTATTTGAAACCGATTTTACAAATAATTTTGAAAACTATAGTCCAAAATATTTTTTACAAATATTTACACACATTTGAAAATCATTTTGCAAAGGTTTTTTCAAACAATATATATATATATTTCAAATACTTTTGTAACCATTTTCTAAACCAATTGCAAATCGATTTTCAAAACATTTCTATTTCATACAAAGAAAAGAATTTTTTACAAACAAAATAATTTTACAAAGGTTGAAAATATTTAACAAAACATTTTCCAATAGTTTTCAAAAAAAATTCAAAAAGATTTTCAAACTATTTTTCGAACATTTTGTAAAAGTATTTTTTACTCGATTTCATCATATACAAAAATTTTAAGGAATAATATGCATTTTGATGAATAATACTGTATTTTTAGCCATAGTTATTGAAAATACGAAAGTATACATTATGGCTAAAGTATATACGCAGTGTATACGACCCCCTATACTTAGCTTGAGCTATGTCCTCATAAATCAGAAAGAAAAGAGAAGACATAACTCATACTGAGTATTGAAGTCTAAAGAATAACGAATGAAGGAATGAATGAATCAATGAGAAGTCGACCACCCCCCCTATACTTAGGATCAAATAATCCTAAGTATAGCAGATTGTACACAAGGGAGGGAGGGTCAAGGGTGAGAATGAACAAATCACACTCAGGCTGTCTCCTCCTATACTAAAGGTAAGATATCCTTAAGTATAGACAAGAACATGAGACAATGGAGAGGATCAGAGAATGAAAAGAACTCAGGGTACGCACCCCATATACTTTGGACAAATTATGTCCTAAGTATAGAGTACTGACAAAAAAGGGTGATACAAACACCTATATTTTTTTTGAATGATGAAAATTGAGAACAAAAAGAAGAAAAGAAGAAAATATGAAAGCTTAAAGGAAGAGTTTTTGAGTGGTATTATCTGAATCTTGTGATGCGAATATTGTTGTGGATGTTCCTTCACTGCATAATACTTGGATAGAGTCGACAACGACCAAGAAAGTGTCAAGCTCGAGGTAAGGTTTTAGTAGTTGACCATTGACGACAAATGGTTGTGCGTCAAGACACAATACTTCCATTGTCACACACTTCTTGAACTCTGAACGACCATGTCCATTTGCTTTTTAATTTGCTCGAGAATATCTTCAACTTTACATCGAATAGCCACATTTTCTATCCAGTCTAGAAGGTCTTTCATCGGATGTGCCGATCAGGCCATTATTTAACCTTCTCCTTGTACATCAATTTGTCATCATATGCATAATCTCTGAAATCCAGAAGCTTGTTCAGATCCTCTTTCCTTTTCTGACCACCTTGTTGTGAGTCCAAATTGCAAATGTTAACTACACACAATGATTTATGAATCAACTCCACTAGCAGATGGCATGACTTCCCATATACAAGATGATAGGACGACATGTCCAATGGAGACTTGTAAGCGGTTATGTATGCCCAAAGGACGGATTCCAAAAGCCGGGACCAATTTTTCATGTCTGGCTTAACAAGCTTCTGGAGTATCGTCTTGATTTCTCTGTTGAATAGTTCCGCCATACCATTGGTCTGAGGATGGTAAGGAGATGTGACTCGGTGATCGATGTTGTACTCCATTGTTAGTTTCTTGACCTCTCTATTAATGAAGTGACTACCCCCATCTGATATCTATATCTTTAGAATATCGAACCATGAGATGTTGTTTTCTTTCAGAAAATGGCACTTGTACGACTGTCTGCGGCTTGAGCGGGGATAGCTTCAACCCAGCGACTCAAATAATCAACGGCAAGAAGGACGTGCTCGTATCCCTGACTGCTAGGGAAGGGTCCCATGAAATCGATGCCCCAAGCATCTAATACATCCACAATTAAATGATCTTTAGAGGCATTGAATCCTTTGCTGTAAGGGTATCTTTTAATCGCTGACAGTCAGTACAACGTTTAACGAATGTTGCAGCATCCTTAAATAGTGTGGGATACCATAGGCACATTGCAATACTTTCGCTGCCATTCTATCTCCAGAGTGGTGTCCGCTAGATTCTAGCGAGTGAGAATGCTCGAGGGAACTATAATGCTCCACCTAAGGGATACACCATCACCAAATACAATCCGCTCCTTTCCTAAATAAAAGGGGATTTTCCCATTGGTAGAAATGGATAGTTGACAAAAATTTGTCCTTTCGAATCTCCGTCGAATCTTGCAGGACTACACTGGAAATGAGGTAGTTCACAATATCGACATACCAAGGGAGTGAATCCATGGCCAGAATCGACTCGTCATGAAAGGTGTATGTAATAGGTGCATTGTTCAGTGGAGGTTCTTGCTGCTCGATTCTGGAGAGGTGATCTGCTACCACATTCTGGACCCCATCCTTCTCTTTGATTTCCAAATAGAACTCATGGATCCATCTGATCAGTCTAGGCTCGACATCCTTCTTCTGTTGTAAGTATCGAATATCAGAGTGGTCAATATATATAGTGACTTTTAATCCAAGAAGATAATATCTGAACTTCTCTAGGACGAATACCACATCCAGCAATTCTTTCTCTATCACAGTGTAATTTCTCTGAGCTTCATCTAATGTTTTGCTGGCATAATGAATGGCATAGGGTGCCTTGTCTTTCCGTTGTCCTAGCACCGCCCCGACTGCAAAATCTGACGCATCTGTCATGATCTCAAAAAGAAGAGACCAATCTGGTGACTGCAAGACTGGAGCTTGGGTGATTAGCTCCTTCAGCTGATTAAATGAAATGAGAACTTGTTGATTGGCATTGTACTTAGTATCCTTGTAGAGCAATTCTGCAAGAGGTCAGGCGATGCGGCTGAAGTCACGGATGAATCTTCTGTAGAATCCCACATGCCTCAGGAATGACCTCACGTGCTTGACTGTCTGAGGTGGCTCTAGGTTGTCAATCACATCCACCTTTGTCGGTTCGACTTCCATGACACGCTTGAAAACGATGTGACCCAGCACCATCCTCTTTGTGACCATGAAGTGGCTCTTTTCCCATTATAATACCAGATTGACTTCACGGTATTTCTGAAGTACTATATCCAGGTGCTCAAGACAAGAATTGAAGTTGTTACCGTAGACTGAGAAGCCGTCCATAAACTCCTCGAGAAAACTTCCTACCATCTTGATGAAAACTGCAAGCATGCATCTCTGGAATGTCGCTGGTGTGTTGCATAGTGCAATGGGCATTCTTCTGAAAGCATAGGTGTCGAACGAGCAAGTGAAGGTCGTTTTCTCTTGATCTTCAGGGGCGATTTCCACTTACTTGTACTCGGAATACCCATCCAGAAAGTAAAAGAACTCCTTGCCAACCAGACTTTCTAATATTTGATCAATGAACGATAAGGGGAAGTGGTTCTTCTTAGTTGCTGCATTTAGGCAGCGGTAGTCAACACATAGACGCCAGGATGTCGGTACCCTCGTAGATATCTCCTCTCCTCTGTCAGTTGTAACCACAGTGAGTCCTGAATTCTTTGGAACTATGTGCAGTGGGCTCACCCATTTGGAGTCGGAGATGGGATAAATGAAGCCTACGCCACACCATTTCGTGATTTCTTTCATGATGACATCCCTCATATTTGGGTTCAGACTTCTTTAAAATTCTCAGGACGACTTGGCATCTTCTTCCAAATAGATGTGGTATGAGCACATAGCATGATTTATCCCTCAAAGGTATGAAACATGCCAATCAAGTGCCTTATGGTTCTACTCTAGATTCTCGAGGAGTCGAGATTCTTGCTCCGGGGTCAGCCTGTTGCTGATGATGATCGGATAATGTTTTCTGCACCCGCAAGGAAAGCATACTTAAGGCCTGTCGGAAGTGACTTTAATTCATGTTCTAATGTGATCGGCTTCTCGGTCACTTCGGAAACTGTGCTAGTTGGAGGATGATCTGACTGAACTTCGGAGGTAATGCTTACCTCAGTATCTTGTTGGTCTTCTGAAGACATGCCGAACAGATCTGTAATGAACTCATTGTGTTCGGGCTAGAGTGAATCATCTGAATCGAAGAGATGCATAAAAAAATTGAATTCTATCTCCCAAGTGTTGTCGGAGCTTGCATCGTATGTGCTTTCCAAGTCCACCTCAAGAGAGAGGATTTCCTGTGTCCATAGGTCATTCAAAGAGAGTGGTATTTCTCTGATCTCTACAATGAAGTCATAGTCTGCTTCAGGCGGTGTTGCATGACTTTCATCAGTTACGACTTTAGACGCACTGATCATATCTATTGTAACTCTGTTGTTACTCAAGCTGAAAGTGATCTTCCCAGACCCATAATCAACCACGACCTCTGCAGTGTGCAAGAATGGCTGGCCTAGAATTAGAGAAGTCTGGAGTAAGGGTGCAGGAGAGTCCATATCAAGGACTACAAAATCAACTGGAAACTGAATGCCCCGCGTCTTTACCACAACGTCTTCCAAAAGACCCCGGGGTTGCTTAATGGATCGATCAGTAATTTGAAGAATCATTCATGTCTGTTTGAGAGGACCTAACCCAAATTCTTACAATAATGAAGAGGGCAGGAGGTTGATAAAAGAACCGTTGTCAAGCAAGGTTCACTCGAAGATTTGATCAAAAATCTCGCAACTGATCAAATATGCTCCGTTGTCTTGCTTTTTTTGCGGGAGATTCCTGATGGCTACGACTGTGGCCATGGTAAGAACGTGCTTCTTTACCTGTCGACGTCTGTTGTTACGTGTTGACCGACGCTTGTTTGTACATGCCTCCTTCAAACCTTTCTTTACAGCGGACATGTATTCCATGGACTTTATTAAAGGAACCTCGACAGTCAGATTGTTAATAATATCCACAACTCTAGGATCACGTAAAACACTTTTTCTTTTTGCAATTTTTTTAGATTTCTCTATTGCATATGGAAAAGGAATATTCACATTACTGAAATCAAAGCAGTGTTCTTATTTACATCAAGATTCATGTCCACAATATTCTGTACATCCGGATCACAAAAAGGAGTACAAGATGGAGACGAGGATGCTGCTGTTGGCATGGCTCCTCCTCCTCCTTCTTCCTCACCCGATCCTGTAGCTGGCGCTGCTGATGCCGAAGATGATGATTTACCTGTCAAAGCTTTATTCTTCCCATGGCTTGCGGCAGATGGAGGCAAATTCCCACCGCTCCTAAGAGTGACAGCATTAGGTAAAGCAATATTACAATCATCTGACTCTACAAGCACAAGCTAGACATCACATTCTACCCGCTCTTTACGGTTAAAATTATTGGGATTCGCTTCAACCTGGGTTGGGATAGGAGTTTTAGTGGTTGTGAGGTCGTCTAGCTTCTTTATCATCTCTGTTAGGCCTTTCACAAGTTGGGCCAAGAAATCCAAGGTAGGGTTCACTGGAATCGGCTCAGAAGTTTCATCGTGCAGACCACGTTGTTGCTGATTGTTTGGGTGTTGAGGCTAAGACTGCTGACGGTGCTGAGGAGGTGGAGGAAGCTGGTACTGTTGATATGAGGGAGGAGGATAATGCTGAGGTGGTGCAACCGCGTATTGGTGGTACAACTGTGGCTGGCGGTACTGCGACTGTGGATATTGTTGATTCTGCCTCCATTGGTTTTGATACTGTTGAGGCTGGTGATACTAAGGTTGAGGTTGAGAGGACTATCCATAACGACCACCCTGAGGTTGGTGGTAAGCCCTATTTCCCGGTGGTTGGCCCTGTGAGTGTCTGGTAGGATGGGCTAGTCGTGCATCATTACTCCATACACCATTGACTTCTTGAATCAATGGTGACGATGGGAATGCTAGATCTGAAAGGGGAAAGAAGTCAAACTAGTAAACCACCATCTTCTACTGCAGTGGGCCCTATTCGGGTACCTGCACATAGTACACGTGCTGGACTACCGGTGACTGCTGACTTAGCTGAGGTTGATGTTACGATGATGGCTCGTCCTTCTTCTTATCAGGAGTCTCTGGAAATGGTGTTGCCGACTAAACAGAACTGATGGTGTTCACCAGTAGTTCCAATTGCTTGGTGATCTAATCCAGATTGTCTAAGTGTTGAGTCCTCTGTTCGATCACATCGAGCTTCTCGAGATCCTGTGGCCGCTTCTCGATGATGTCAACCTTTGAGAGATGTCCCCTGATGATATAGAGGTTGGAGTTCGCATCTCTCTCTGCCTCACGAGATGCTTCTATATGTACTTGCTTTTGGAGGACCTACGGTTGCCTCTGAGGTGCATTGAATGAAGAGAGGGAGGCCTCTCCTTCGATCATTTCTTCAAAGAACTGCCAGACCACGTCTTCATCCTTGTTAAAATGAGATCCCCCACAGGCGGCATCTACGAGCCTTTGGATTTCTACTTTCAAGCCCCCCAAAAAGTGCTGGACTAGTCTGGTCCTCGATATCTCATGATGGGGGTATTTTTCCTACAGGTCCATGAATCGCTCCCAAGCTTCATGGATAGTTTTGTGGACAGCTTGGGAGAAGTTGTTGATCCTGGATCACATTTGGTTGAGCTGACCGAGAGGGGGAATTTACGAAGGAAGGCATATTTCAGTTCCTCCCAAGTCGTCACAACCTTTCCCAAATGATTGACCCAGTATAGGGACTTGTCTTGCAAACTGAAGGGGAACGCCATCACCTTTACTACTTATACAAGAACATTGGGGTAGTGTGTAGTTCGACCGATGAGCGAGAACTGCTGCAGGTGAATGTATGGCTCCTCGTTGGTGTTCCCGTGAAATTATGGTAGGAGAGCAAGGAACTAAGACTTGAGCTCAAAGCGAGCATGTCCCGGTGGAATGAGGATCCACTCGATCATCTGGTTATCTCCAGGATTGTATGTCTCTTTTAGCGTGGGTTTCTGCCTCTCAGGTTCTGGTTCTTCTTCATCCGAGTTATCACGTGGTTTGTCTCCTCCTCCTCCTCCTCCTCTTCTTGCCAGTATGTTCCATAAATCATTTAGCATGCCTTGAAATGCAGTCTGTGCTAGGGCCTTCTCGATCAGTTGTTGTTGTATGGCTTGGATGAAATTCAACAATTGAGGGTTCACCTGATTCTGATCTGACATCTATCCTTGCTCAGGCTGGGGAGGCAGTTGTCCCTTGCCCTTTCCTTGAGGTGTCATCTCTGGGTCTGAGTCTGAAGAAATGAATTCTAGGTTGGGATCCAGGACTGGGTTTGGCTTCTATCTGAAATGTGAAGGAATCCCAATCATACCACTTGAAATCTAATCCCAACTGGTTGAAAAAGATGGAGACTAAAATTGACTTCCATTTTGCAACAACGATCGTGGGACAAAGGTGGTCCTGGTTTATTGGGTGATCAAGGAGGTGGAAAGAATACAAGGAGTCTGAAGATCGGCCTGCAATATCCAGACTGGGTTCTCGGGAATCGCCTCGAATTATTGACGACGTTGAGTCTATGGAATTGATGTGGGTGTCAATAGAGTCCCGACTAAGCCATCCATAGATCACCATCATGGAGCAAAGACAAATTGATGCAGGATGAAAGATACGGGGGTTAACGAGGAATAAAATAGAGTGCAAAACGGTAGAAATGCTCGAACTGAGCGGGGATCAAAAGGAAGAGACATATGACAAAATCAACGCAAGTGCGCGGGACTTGATCTTTGAACCTTAATCTAGATCCATACAAACACAATAAAAAATTGGGTTCACCAACTCACGCCATGTGAAGCCGTGAAGGATCGGCTATTTATTATCTTTTAAGTTATAGAGTTGTTGTTTTAGGCATATCTTTTAACAAGTCCTTAGCACGCTAACCCTAAAGGAGAGAGAGTACTACCAAAAAAGTATCACGTACTTGTCCTCCTCCTTTGTAACCTATAGTCTGCACTTTTTGAGGTCCTTGTAACTCTTCCTGGATCCCTACTCATCCAAAGAAATAGAGAGAGGAAGCCAATAGGCGAAACCACTACTTCGGTCATTGCTCGCAACGGAATCACCCGTGAGCATGCAAGGACCTACTCGGACGCAAATCAATGAGACAAACACACCCATGAGAGCATGGCCTATGCTTAGTACTTCAGACCATGTCGATGTTCCCACAAGATGGGAATACCATCGCTGATAAGGCCCTACTTGGTCACGTACAATAGAACGCCATTACTTTAGAAATTCATGCGATATACAAGGTAGTTACGGATTGGGTTTTCAGCTCTAATCCTTAGCGGGTCGTGCCTCGCTCATGGGAGGGGGTTTGGTCCCCTCCTAAGGTATCTGAAAACAATGAGGGCTTTATGAACCCAAGGCAGTGAAAGTCCGTTACATATTTTAATTATGGTCGAAGTTTATTTAGCAGTCCCCTTGTTTTAATTTTTGGATTTTCACTTTTTTGGATCTTTGTGCATACAAGCACCTAACGTCTTGTAGATTTTCATTTAAGTCCTAGGTGCTCAAAATCAAATGGAGATAGCGAAAAAGCCGTGCAAGTTGATTCAGTGATGGAAATCTCACCACTGAATCTAATGATGCATGCTGAGTTAGAGGACTTACAGTGCTTTCCATCTCTCTCCATGTGGTATGCAAAGCGGAATTTTTTAAACCTATCTACATGGCAGTGTGCAATCGACAAAATTATCCTAAACATGCTATTAATCGTGAAGAACCATATGCTAATTATTCAAAAATGAGACCAATGTACGGTCTTCGATGCCGATTGGTGCCCGCCACGAGGGGTCCTGCAAGTGCTGTATACAACCTCTCTCGACACACGGTCTCAAATCCAAATAACTAACATTATTAATTTGACTAGATCCAAACGTGAGAGACTATAGGTACATGCATTCTTATTAGGGTTTGGATCTAATTACCGAGATAAGCAACCTAAGTCCAGGGGCTCTATGCACACAAAATAAAAAAAAGAAATCTAGAAAACTCAAAATAGTGGGAAATAAAATAAAAGAAGGCGGGAAAACGCGAAAAACTACGATAAGCCCCCCAGGTGAACAAATACCTGGGCATTGGACCTCATTGTGAAAAGTAGTGTCCAAGTCTTAATTATTACAAATTAATAAGTCTCTCTCACACCAATAAGTCAATAAACCTAAGCTATTTCTGTGATAAGTCTTCTCTCCTTGCTTCACTTGTTGCCTCTCCAAATGGTCAAAGGATGAAGACCAGTCTCCACCAAGCTCTGCTGCCTTGGCCTCCTAAGAAGCCGTCCTCGCATAGAGAACGCTCGCAACAAATTCAGAAAGAGATATATATATATTAGCACAGATACTCAAATAATGTAATCAAAATGAGCTATATACAAAGAATAATTGAATGAATATGTGCAAGCAGAATAAGTCACTAGTCACATAAATAAATCAATGAATAAACAGAACAAATGTACAAAATAAATGACAAAATAGGCTACGCACATTACTCCCCGACAACGGTGCCATTTGATGAGTGGGATCTTGCGAAGGTCGTACGATTTCACAAGGTGAAACCCTAATCAATGCGTTAAACGCTCACAAAACCTTAATCAATCAACAATCAGCCCACGAATAAATCAAGCAATAAATAGCATATGGTGTGAGTCAAAATTTATTATTCTCTGCAACTAAATGTATAACAAGTAAGCATGTAGAGGTCGAACCACAATAAGCAACCTACGATTATTATTAGTCAAAGGTATTATGCACAACATGTCCTTCATTCCATATTTTTTGTGGGTTTTTCATTTTATATATTTTTCTTTGGATTATATATATATATATTTGATTTTATAACTTTGTATTTTTATATTTTCTTTCTATATTTTCGTAATTTTATACTTTCTTTTTCTTTTAAATATATAAGATAAGATATATAAGACTTTATATACAATAATAGCTAATACAGGTATAAATATAACTAAAAATAACTAAAAATCACATGATTAAATATTTTTGGGTTTTAAGCAAATTTTTTACTATTTTTGTGATTTTTAGTGTTTTTTTCTAATTTATATATATTTAAAGTAAAAAATACCTTAAAATAAGGATAAAATAATATATTGAAATTGAAATGGAAATTAAAAATAGAAAATTAAGTCTAAAGGTTTCCAAATCAATTTTAATATATAGATAATAATATTGAGCAAACTATAAAATAGAAAAAACTATTTTTAGGGTTTTTGGGATTTTACTAGATTTCTATAGATGTTTTTGGGGTTTTCAATTTTAAAAGTTTTTTTTTCTTTTTTAATAATTTTTGGTATGGGATTAATAAATACTAAAATACACAACAAATATTTTTTTGAGAATTTTTCAAAATATTTTTCTATTTTTTGATATCTTATGAGTTAGACATGGACAAAAACATGCTTATTTCATTTTTAATAAATAGTAGAAAGGTCCAAAATTGTAAAATAAAAATAAGGTGTGAAACTACAAGTAATCAGGAGCCTACATCTATTTTTTTTGTGATTTTTGGAGCACAACAACTATTTTAAACTAATACAACAAGCACACAAAAATATAAGGCCTAACAGGGGCATAAATGTAAATAAATAAAGTGTGAGGACCTCTATGCAACTTTTTTTCCAAAAATATACAATGCATATTACATTTTATTGGACTAAAAGTACAATACAAAAAGGTGTAAGGGCTTCCTTGCAATTTGGCCACCTCAAGTGGGACGACACGTGAGGTGACCTAACATGGACCTAAGTGCAATATGTAGGAAGTACAGGGGTCAGCATGCAATTTCACCACATTTATTTAAACTACATATTTTATTTACATGGTTAATTAATAAATATAAAAATGTTTGGGGCATGATATGTAAATTACCCCATATGTGTGCGCCATTGACGACGTGATGCTCCTCACTTATCCATGTGGATGGCTTAAATCTTCCAATGATGCTTCACGCTGAATGGCCGAGATTAGATCTCGGATGAGATCTGACGGCTGACTGTAAGGCTCATCCAACGGTGCTTGCTCCACCTGATGTCTGGGCTCGATCGGACGGCTCCGAGACATGCTAGAAGAACGTGGGAAGAAAATGAGCTGGATGAAGTTCGATCGGCTAAATCTTGCTCCACTAGCCTCCAATATTGCTGCTGAAGGGCTCGTGACGATCCTGGAATCGATCCGCAGCTACTGGCAGGCTCAATGGCATCCGGGTCTCATCGATGGAGGCACGAAGCTCTAGGGTACCTGGAGCATGTTCGCAAGCTTCAATTAGGGCTCAGATGCCCCCTTCCGGTCTTGTAAGGATGTAAAAAGCATGGTTGTACGAAGGCGAAGGGATCCAGGTGTTAATTGGACGGAATCGACGACTGGATGAAGATGGCGACGAGGTCTCCAGTGAGGCGGTGGAGGGAAACCTCGATTCACAGAACATTAGGGTCTCGGTTGATCAAATGGATCGAGGGGGTGGAGAAGGCACGCGGGAAAGTGTGGAAGTGGTCGTGGATGGTCAAAATATGGCAGAGCACGGTGAATCGACTGTCGGAGCTCGAGAGCTCCAATGAGGATAACTAGTTAACCTAGGCTAAGTTACTGATCGAAACTTGAATTCAAAGTCAGGAAAAGAAATACAGGAAGTAAATCAATATAAAAAGGGAAGGAAAAGCAGCTCTTATACCTGGCCGGAAACCATGGAGCAGGGTGGCCGACGACGACCACAGTGGGTGCACCTCCTCCTCCGCGAGCCGCTCCAGACCTTAGGGGATCTGCCTCTATCACAGGGATGCTCTCTAGACCAAAATGTAGAGGCTCTAAGGCTCGGAACAGTGGCCAAATTTGAAGAAGGAGGGGGAGGTATTATTTATAGACATGGCGGTCACCCTTATTGACGGATGAATCGACGATGATACAAGTTATGTACAGGATATCTGTAGCTACGGCGTGAATCATGGAGTATCCGGGAGAAGATCTTGAGAAGGGCTCGAGATGGTGGGAGTAACAGGGTGGCTGGGAATATTCGGAGAAAGCAGGCCGCTCGAGACTTCTGACAGAAGTCAGAAGAAAGACGGAGAGTTGACATGGAGTCAATGATCCTTGGAATCCTATTGGTCCATGTAGACCGCAACAAGACAAAATAGGTCCTTTTATTTGAAAACAATTAATTAAAAATAGTAAATGATTTTATTAATTTTTAATCATAAAATAATAAATGTTTATTATTTTATGTAGTTTTTTATTATGATTTTAATTATTTTTTTGATTTTATTTATTATTAGCTAATTTTTATGGGTATATTTATAGGTATATTCATCTATATTTTAGCTATTTTATTTTTATTTTGTATTTTTGATTTTATTATTTAATTGTCTTATTTTATATATTTATAACTTATTTTTAGGTGTTTATATATATTTTTATTATATTTTATGATGTTATTTGTGTACTTGGATAAATAAGGATATAAATTATATAGGTATAGTTATTGTATATTTATCTATGTATTTAGCTATCTTATTTTTAATGTATTTTCTTTGGTTTTATTTTGTGTTTATATTTTTAATAGACTATAAATAATAGTTACAAGAATCTAAAATTATAGAAGAATGAAGAATAAAAGAATAAGATTCACTATTATTTATATACACTGATAAGTATGGGTATTTTACCTATGTATTTTATATACTTATTTATGTTAATGTTTTATTTGTGGTTTTATGTTGGTTTTAATACGGACATAAACTATAAATAATGTTTACAAAATTATGAAAATATAAGATTGTAAAAATAGTAAAGAATAAATAAAACAATTATTTTATTCGGGTATACTGTACAATAGGGATCCAAAACTTAACTTTCACACCTTAACTCCAAAAAAATATGAAACCACCTCCATTAAATAGCTTATAAAAAGTTATATACAATTAAAAGTGATTTTGATACATTTTGAGTTTTATTTGAGAAATATGGGTATGTGAAGTTGGGATTTTGGAATATTATTCAGATTATAAAAAGTGCATTATGTATTATTCTTGTACAAACTCAATTTTGTATTCTTCTACATATTATTATTTACATCTTTCATGTACAAAGTTTCTTTGTTTGAAGTATAAAAAGTAGAAAATAAAATGGGTCCCAACAAATGAATAAATAAAGAATTAATAAATAGGATTTTTATTGTATTTATGACTCATATCTCTCCCTACTTTATTCCTTGTCGACCAATTCAATTCTTGACTTGGTCTCAGGGTTCGGGGTCATAAAATACCTTTGAGATTTTATTCTTTTTCTTTTCTTTATTATGTAATTTTGGTCTTAAAAACAATGTTATTTACACAATAGATGCAATAAATAATTAATGTTATTTTTCACAAGTTAATGCTATTTATATGCATTAGCTAAGGCTTTAAGGCCAAATGATAGAATAAAGGTGATGAAATGGAGATTCATCAGACACATGCTTCCACTGCACTTCCTTAGCACTTAAACAACCATTGCTTAAGATAAATGATCTCTAAATTGAAGATGTCCTCAAGGGACTTCGATATAAGAGTATTTCAACATTTATTCTTGCTTCATCCTATTTATACAATATGAATAACATGATGCATCATGAGAAATTTAGTAGAAATAGCGGAATGATCATATCCACATTCATCTTAACTCAAAATAACTTGGTTGAGGCATGTACTCAAACATTTTGAGTACATCATCTCTTATCGTGCCACCATTTTGCATAATGCAGCGAACTATGTTATTCATGATTAAATGTTGAGAGTACATATGTTTGCTAAAACATCTTCTTCGGTTTTTAAGAATAATCTTGACATTATGATCATCACCGACGTGTTACTTCCAAAGAACACTCGATGAGAGATCAAGACTTTAGAGACACACAAACCATAGGTTGTTGTTCTATTGCCTATATAACCGTTAATCCTCATAATCATGAGGAAACTTGCGCATTGCAATCACATACATCATGTGTCCAACTGCATGTACAATATCTTGACCATGGATCCAGTCCTTGATGCTTTGCTGGTTATTATTGAGTATAGTCTTCGAGTGGTTTTAACGTAGGTTATTTGAAATAAGAAATATTTACACAAATACATATTTTACTTTGATTGAGGATTTTATATCGAAGTTGTCTTGCCTTTTCAACTCTGAAAGTCCATTTTAATCACTTTCAAAGCAAGAGACATACTTACCATTATATCAATAGCAAGATCCGGGATCTCCTTCTTACCTTTGTTACATCCCAATAATACGAGAAATCGTAACTCAGATAAGAAAGAAGTTGGAACTCATTCCGCATTGCAAGTCCAACTTGCATTTCCCAATCAAGTCTTTAATACCCAGGCCCACCACCCCTAAGGTGATGTTGACTCGCCGTTAATTGGATCAACCATTAATAGGATTAGAACTCACTATGCGCAATCCAATATCGCCCCAATAATATGAGGTTTGATATTGGGGTCACTACGCATACGTCCTTACTCTTTCGAGAAGCAAAGAACTCGATCCATGTGTGCTTTTATGCAGGAGATGTCACTTCGGATATGCTTCTCCTACATACAATCTATGCCGGCAGAATCCTTCGCCTTAATGGGAGACCATGGATAACATTTATATGATCCTCCATATCCCATTCAATTTTTAAATAAATCACTATGAATTACATTCGTCACGATTAATTCTTCCAAGGGAATTACAACTCTATTCATAATAGAGTTTTTATTTGAATGAGATATAATTAATGTAATCATACTAAATTAATTCACAACCCAATGCGACCAACAAACAATGGGGTTTGCTTGATATTACCAAATACTATACCCCCTCACAAGTACATATTATCTTGTATTTTAATAATTAAAGTACAACTTGACTTACTCATATAATTCTTTCCTAAAAATGGATCCGATCAGTACACTCGAGTTATGCTGGGAGGGAGCATTTTCTTGACATGCAAGACGCTAATTAGTAAACGAAGCCAGCATACCCGGACTAGACAACTCCACCATTCTGATCGAGAACAACACAAATAATGCCAATGTAATTGTGGTTCTATCGATCAAGTTTGATGACCGACATTATATTATATAGTAATAAATCAGAAATCTTAGGCATCTTAAAACATTTTCGAGATCCTAAATTTCTAAGCATATCAAGCAACCAAGTTTTGCATGTAAAGGTTGTCCTACAACTATTGTAGGATAAGCTATGGTTTTCATGAAACATACATACAAATGACCAATGATGGGTAATCAATTATTTTTATAATTATTAGGCATCATAACTAATCAAGGTAAATTGATAATTTCTATGATTTCATTGAATTATAAGCACATTAAGCAAGAGGTTTCGATGATCCAACCATCATCCGACCCATCTCCACTAAATACAGAATATTTAGGACAAACACAGTCGGAATGACACAAAATAAATTCAAACTATTTTTTGATTTTGATTCTCTACTTAATCCAATGTTTATTTTATATTTTATGATGGGAAAATAGTATGCAAAAATAATTTTCTTACAGATCTATGGATACATCCAAAAATAATTTCATAGTGGGAACTCTTCGAATTTTATTCATGCATTTTTTGTGCCAACAATTGGCTACTATTTATAGGGCATATTTAGAATTTCTAAATACATTTTAATAACTAAAAACACACTCAAACAATGCACAAACATGGGGTTTTTATTTTAGTGAAAAACTAATTTGAATTTTGCATCCGACGTAAAAACAACGAGTCTCCGCGCATCCGAAATTCAAAACCTTGTTCAGCTATGGTTTTGGATCAAATCCAAGACCTGAACCTGGCTCTTATACCACTTGAAGGCTATGGGAAAAAATTTAAGCACATAACATAGGCATGATGATCGCATCCAATGCGATCGGGAGCGACTAGTCGTACTAATTACTCGGTACAATGGAATTTAAAATTTTAAGGAGATGAAACCACATGATTCGAGAAAACTTCTCAAAATTGTTTCATCAAAATACAAACAAGATAAAAGAATACCTCTTGAAGCGTGGTTGCGATCGAAGTATCTAAAAAAAAGAGATCGGCTGTCTCAAGTCCGATCCGACAGAGGAGACGCTTGCGAGCGCGTTGATGATACACATGCTTCTCGCAATCCAATATGATTTTACAAGTCTTTAATCTCCAGATTTCATCTCACGAAATCAAACGTCTTCTTCACAAGCAAGGAGCACCGAAGAAGATGGAGATTCGCGAGCAGCCGAAGTGGCGGAACGACGACGTAGCGATGACGACGATTCTCTAGCACAAGGGTGGACGGCTACATTTGAGAGAGAGAGAGAGGGTGTGTGATGAGAATGAGAGAGATACATGCAAAGTGTTGTAAAAGAAGAGCTAGGTTTGCCTCTTATTTTATATTATTTTGGGAGTCCATGGATTACAATCCATGTGCAACACTAAATCCATGGTTAGATTGATTTGTGTTTTTAATCAATGGCCATGATCTTTATTGCTTAAAAATATAACAACAATTAATTTATACTAAATTAAATATATATTGAATTATCACCAACATAATTTAATTTAACTAAATCAATTTGGATAAGAGGATGACGAATGAGTCCACTTTCTAAATATACGGGGACGACAATGCTTGATTAAGTCAAGGGTGGTTGTCCACCTTCCATATATGGAAGGTGGCTCATCTTCTTAACTTATGTGAGATTTTATATCTCACATAATCCTTTATATATTTGCAATGACTTTTATTGCAAATATATTCACAAAATTAATTCCAAATTAATATGTGATATTTCAATCATACCATTGAAAAATATGAATCATATTCATATATCCAAAGCAACATGTAAATTATATTTTTAATTAATTATCCAATGTGAATCCAATTCACATAACAATTAATTCGTAAATACTATTTATAATTAGCTCTATCTAATATATTATAAATCACATTTATAGTATATATAAATAATATGGATAATATTATCCACGTTATTCATATCCTTGATAACTAAATCATATTTAGATATCTTGGATCAACATTCTCATGCGTCTACATAATATGACGATTCATATTATTCATGATAATTAAATCACATTTAATTATCAATTTCTCAATGCTCATATACACTATTCACCAATTGAATTATTCTTGAACTCTCTCAAGAATAATGCATTTTCTCTTAGGATACTTAGACATAAGGATAAGGCCATTGTACATTCCAGTATAGTGACTTGGATATTGAGATCGTATCTCAAATCCATATCTCGGAGACCTCTCATAGATGTTTGATTAAATCAAAACTGTAAATCTAATCTTCTCATTGCATCTGAATCGTATCAGATCAATGCCCAATATTTGGACTAAGATTATATTACTTCTATATTGAGATGTGTCATTAAAATCCAAATTTATTTCATCACTCCCTCGGAATGGAAGCACCATGGTTATATATCTGTTTATGGTCACATCATCCTCGAGTATTCCTAATACCCGTATATCATGCATAATGGAAGACCTGGAATAAATATGAGGTTTTAGATCTCTTTTAGACTGTCTTCTTCAAGGTTTTATCATTATGTTTTTTATTCGATCATTGGGAGTTGGTATCAATCACATGCTTTACAAAAACATATGTCATACCTTTAAATTCTTGTCATGCTTCCAAAGCGAAACGACGGTGCATGGAATTTGATCGGTCTCAATACCTCATGAGTGAGCTCATGTCTTTCGTTTCAGTAGTGAATATGTATGATCCCTTTCAGAGATCGTATTACTCATATACCCTCATATGCACACCAGTTCGCGGGTGTATAGATCTTGAACAGGTCATCAACATATCGGTCTACCAAATGTACATATTTAGACATATAATAACAAATTTGTGTTCGGTTAGATGATACGTGCCTATATCGTTACAACATTTGACATATGTCTTGGTTATCTCGATCTCGTTAAGTCAACTCTTTGACCTAACCTATCTGACACATTCGAATCTCTATTCCTATGCAGAGGACATGCATCGAGAGTTTGGTCAGATATCAATCTTTAATGAAGGATTGTCATCTTCTTTTCAGATTGTAAATCATCTCTTAACAATCATTTGACGATGCTTGATGAGTCCTCAATCTAACTCTTTAGATATCATCCAAGCACCGGTCTCTATGATTTAACCATTAAATCAACAGTTGTATGATTATCAAGATGGCCATGGTACATAACCCTAATTGTACTAAGAGACCTATAATGCAAATTAGTTATTCTTCATTTCAGATTATGGAATGATTTGCAATAACATTTACTACATAATGGCTCGTCATCGACTCGCATGTCCAACAATCCTGACATCCATGTCTCCTCCATCGTATCAATAACAAAATTCCTTTATATACAACAAAACCTCATCTACAATGAACTATCTCAATCACAAGGAAGTATCTTAGTGGTCTAAGATCATTGACCACAAACTGCTCTATTATATGTTTTTTTACCGGACAAAGCCATTTGAGGCATTATTGGTAAGGACAATATCCTTCACATTTCCTAACATGATCATCATGCATTTTCATGTCCTGTGTACAAGAAATGGTTTTAGGAGGATCTAGAGAGTCTCGATCTTCAATGACCATTGATGACTTCTAAAACAAAGCTCGAGGAAAATGTTTGACCTTCTTGAGTGGACACATCCTCTAACACTTCCCTTGAGCCTCGCAGTTGGTGCGTTATTGCATATGGAAGACTGCTTATACATCAACAAAAGAGAAAGGTATACTTTACACAAGATGATGAAGGGATCAATCAAGTTTTACTTCCATAAAAATCACAATCCTCTTTGTTGAAACACATACCACGAGGGAGAATATGTCAAAGGAGTTAATCTTGTTTGCTTAAGTGAAACCCTTGGCCATCAATTGAGCTTTGATATAGCTACATAACTATATAGGTTGTACTCATTGCAAAGATCCATTCGAAACCAACCATCTTGCCATTTGTACATGGATATACAAGTTGTCACGTGCTAGAAAAGATGGAAGCAATTATCTCTTCATCCACTAAGTGCTATCCTATTAAGTCATGTAACACCTCAATGTAGATATTCAAAATATTTGTCGATGACAACATCATTATGAAGTGTATGTATAGTTCAAGGTTGGAGAGGATGTTGCTACAGAAATAAGATGGGCGATGCACTATCGTTTTCCCTTCCTGAAAGCTAGGGGAACATACGTCATTACAATAGTTGGATTGTCTCATATACTATCTCTCATGTATTATAGGCTTATGTGCTGGTGTCAAAGGTGTCGTAGGATTCCATGGTGGTATTAGTAGAAACATGAAAAATTGTCAAATGGTAATACCTCTATTACGGTCCAAGGTTGGAGAGGATGTTGCTGCAGAAATAAGATGCATGTTATAATCGTTTCTCCTTCCTGAAAGCTAGAAGAGCATGTGTCATTAATAAGTGGATTGTCTCCTATCTGGCTTATGTGCTAGTGTCAAAAGTGTAGAACCCCAAAGCGATATTAGTAGAAGCAGGAAAATTTGTTAAATGGTAATACCTCTATTAAAGGGCCTACCTCGATAGAAGGAGCATGTGCTGGCAAAAAAAGGTTTGTCTTTGTAGATATTTTTGAACATGTACAAATTGTTTTGAGGCTTAGGGAGGTATTAGGATAGTATTGAAGGCATCAAGGGTCATAAAAATAAGGGTACCATTGCTAGAAAAGAGGGGAATATGCTTAGAAAAAGGTGATTTATGTATGGGATTTTTACCCAGCAGACTCTAGAATCTTTTGCAATTACCTCTACGACCTCTGAACCATCATAATTCCTCTCCCGACCCCATAAACTTGCTAACCCTTACCCTACAGACCCTGTGGTTAACACCTGTTCATTTATCCGTTAAAAGTAACCGGATTCCGTTATATTCTTTTATATTATACCCATTTTGTTTATCAAATTTACCTTGAGTGCCATTGAACTGATCCCCCTGGCCGCCGAGGAGGCCCATGGAGCACCCCCCCCCCCCCCCCGCACGCCGCTGATGGATGGAGCCCCTCCCCCCCTCCCGATAGAGCCCCTGCTGCTCTCCTGACGATGGAGCCCCCCTGCGGATGCCCCATGCCTCCCCCTGCTCCCCCCCTCCCCCGCTGACGGAGCCCCTGCTGCCCCCACCCCGCCACCCCCGGACGATGGAGCCCCTCCCCGGCTTCCCTTTCCCTCCCCGCGGTCGATGGAGCCCCCCTGCGGATTGGAGCGCCCCCCTGTGCTTACCCCGTCGATGGAGCCCCCTGCGAATTGGAGCGCCCCCCTGTGCTTACCCCGTCGATGGAGCCCCCCTGCGGATGGCGTCCCCCCTGCTCCGCTGATGGAGCCCCTGTTGCTCTCCCGACGATGGAGCCCCTCCTGCTTCCCCCGTCGATGGAGTCCCCCTGCGGATGGATCCCCCCGTCTCCGTCGATATATTTTTTTCTATTTTTTTTCAACTTAATGGTAAATTGGTTAGGTTAACTGAAGACTAACCCAAGTAACTAACTCAAATATAGTTAGAATTGACGGCAGGGTTTGTTGGGTTAGACGGAGCAAGTTTACGGGGTCGGGGGAGGAATTAGGATGTTTCAAAGGTCGTAGAGGTAATTGCAAAAGATTATTGGATCTACCGGGTAAAAATCCCTTTATGTATTAGTATCGTGCCTTTATTACCATGGGTTGTAACAATGATAAAACTTATGTTTTTTAACATACCTTAAAAACATATTGGCTCCTTAGCAACTATCTTGTTCCTCCCAAAGCCAAGAATATGAATAAAAGATATGCATCAAAACATTGTACGGAAGAACACGAAACACCTCACATGTCAGGTAAAGGACCTTAATGGATACGTACTCAACAATTAAAGTAGAATGCATATGGTCAGATTGAAAAATAGTAATGAGAGTTGCATCCTCTTGATACAATTGGGAATATGGAAATGAATGAATAGGGTATGACCAAAGTTAAGAATATTTTGATGCATTTATTTGAAGTATGGGCATTATGTGATGATTACTCCACTACAACAAAATTGAGCTATAGTGACGGTTTTGAAAAAATCCGTCACTAAATTAGCCGTTGTTAAATATATAATGACGATATTATTCGTTGTGAAACAGGTTTTCGTACTCAAATTAGCAACGAATATCATATCTGTCGCTATATCATTAGCAACGGTCCATATAGCGACGCTTATCCGTTGCTATTTTTCAAAATCTCAACTAATCGTCGCTATTTTTTTAGTTCAAAATTTAACGACGATTAATTAAAATTTTGAAAAATAGCAATGGATAAGCGTCGCTATATGGACCGTTGCTAATGATATAACGACAGATATGATATTCGTTGCTAATTTTGAGTACGAAAAACCCAAATTTTGAAAAATAGCAACGGATAAGCGTCGCTATGTGGACCATTGCTAATGATATAACGACAGATATGATATTCGTTGCTAATTTTGAGTACGAAAAACCCATTTCGCAACGAATAATATCGTCGTTATATATTTAACAACAGCTAATTTAGTGACGGATTTTTTCAAAACCGTCACTATAGCTCACTTTTTTTGTAATGCTCCCATGATAAGAGAAAAAGAATGGAAGTCACAAGAGTGGAGTCCTCTAGTATTATAAAAACGAAGAGTCCTTAATTTTGCATCTTTTTTTTGCTTTTATCTCATTAATAAAAATTGGTGACCCGAGAATAAAAATAGATATTTTCTTCATAAAAAATATCGAAGAAATGTAAGAAAAATATCAATTGGAATAATATAATAACAATTTCCCCCCAAAATCAAGATTCTTACTAGCTCCATAAATATCGAGGTTGACCACACGAAACAAAGTAGCAGAATTCAGATAGTCGAGAAGAATGAAATGAACTTCATTGATCCTTCTCGTGTTCGCATACCTTGTACTCAAACTGACTATTGGGAAGGAGTTGAGAAGGCACCCAAGCGAGCTTTGGAGAAAAAAACAACCTAAGAATTAATGCTAGAGAATGCCATAAGAAATAGAAATTTGAATCATGAAATGAGCATCATCAACTAGAGGCCGTGCCAAACTATAGTTACTTCCTTCTTCATTATATGCATTAATCGACTTATTGGTTAAGATGTCATAAAAATCAAATGACACGACATAAAAAATAGCTCGATAGTTATGCTCACTATAAATATTATTATTTGTAATAGACTTGCAGGGAACTCGAGAACAATAATTGTAGTGCATATAATACTTGGGGCAAGGATAATATTAATATCTTCTCTTCCTGTAACAAGGGGTAAGCCACCACTAACATATGTTTATCTTCCCTCATTGTGTTGCAAATGTCTAAGGAGATCTTTATATACATATAGATGTACAGAGACTCCATCATCAATCAACCAATCAGTATTGAACTCATGTTTAACGAAACAAGCCATATATATTGAGGTGTAGTGACAAGCATATCAAAATGATCACCCTCTTGAGATGTATGGAACTTCCAAGAGAAAATATACTGAAGAGATGCACCAAATCATCAATATCTCCTTTAGGGACCACCACATACTATCGACACATGCATCATGAATATGACCATGTTTGACCCAATAATTATTCTCAAAGTAGCTAGACTTCATATGGAATGTGCATTAAGTACATCCTCATCCTCTAGAAGATGTGGTATGCCCATGATTACTTCCTTGATATGTAATGTGACCTCTGTGTACTGAAAAAGTAGCAGGTGATGAATGCTGATTTATTTGTTTTAAAAGGTCCAACTATTATGTCCAATTCTTTTAATAGAAGCTTGATTAATATGCCACATCATATAATCAAAAGATGAATAATAAAGTATAACAATGAGTTCATGTCAAGCCGTCGAGAAACTGTGGGTAATTATTTAAGTATACTCATCTCTATTTTGTTGTTGGGGGATATAATTATGGGTTAGTGATAAATACTACTTATCATGTTTATTTGGAGTTTAACTTAGTCAAAATTATCGAGAAAAAGAAGAAAATTTATCTCTATATTTATTTATTGATCTTTTAAAGCAATACTAAAATGTCAAAAAAGGAATGTCTTAAATTCTTTTTTTTTCTTATTTGTGACCCAACGTGAAGTCTTATAACTTTTAAGGTAAATTACAAAAAAAAGATCTCAACAATACTTTGATTCCCAACAGGGCCTTATTTTTCAAATGTAAGAGGCGCCTCCTTTAACACTGCATAGTTGACCTTTTTCGAATTTATCCATTATTTTAAGAGTTTAAATTCGTTCTAAAAGTTGTTCTACCAATCCCGTATGAAGGTCATTTTTAATATGTTCATTAAACAAAAGGCTATTTTCGGTGTCTTCAAGCTGATCATGCTCAAGATTTTTCTCCTTTCTCTGCCTATTGACGGATTTAGGTTACACATGTCCCCAGTGAAGTATCGCAGTATTCTCAAATATCATCTCATGGTTTCTTTATTTCAAGCGGATGAGATATGTCCAGTTTGCCGCAAGACATGCTTAGACAATTTTGACGATTCTGCTAAGAAAGAGGCACCTGCGAACTTTTTAACTGATCCGTAGGAGGGAAGATCCATGCTTAGACTTGCTGATATTTTGATTTTTGGATGGGTCGGAGGGAAACATGCTTGTGTAGACTTGACAGGAGTTACTCCACTGGTGGGATTGAAGAGTGTGACCTTCACAGTAGGGCATGCTGCCCTTAAAGCTGCATCGGGAAAACTGATGAAGCACGAGAAAACATGCACAGAGAATCATCATATCTCCATCTCTTTTGCTTTTGATACTTTTGGTTTCCAAGCACCAAAAGCTCTTGAACTTTTGAAGAGGATCCAAAAAAATCATAAGTAGTAATGCGATAGTTCCTAAATTATAAATTTATAAATGTAGTATTCAAAAGGATTAGTTTTGCAATTTGATCAGAACTAGCGCCCGTCTCTGATTTCGATGGAATCCATCTTTTGATAAAATCCATCCATTATATTATACTAGGATGTTACCCGCGCTTCGCGGAGGAAGTAATGTTTACAAAAATAAATAATTGAAATAAAAGGATAGTAATGGTAATTAACCGAATATTCAAAATTAAGCTCATTTTTCAGTACTAAAGTTTCAGTTGTTAAGTTGTATAAAAGATATCTATACGTAAAATGTTTGCTAAGACCTAATGAGAGTCTATTTGTGTTTAAAACGGATCCTAAGTGGCAGGGGGGATAGCAACAGAGGTGTTGTAATCCTCTCTAGGCTATTTTTATGATTTTGATTTCAAAATCTAACTTTATAGATTGAATTTTAGCTTAATCTTCTATCTATACTCCAAATTTCGTCCAAATCCAACCTTATTTCGTCCAAATCCGACCTTATTTGCTATTTTATCTTAATGATCAAGCATTCAGATCTTTTTAGATTATGATCGAATGCTTGACCATTAAGATAAAATAGCAAATAAGATCGGATTTGGACGAAATTTGAAGGATAAATAGAGAATTAAACTAAAATTCAATATAAAAGGTTAGATTTTAAAATCAAAATCATGAAATAATCTAGAGCTGCTAAATAAAAATTTTAAAAACTAAATAAAATCCATAATGTGAGAATAAAATCCATCAAACATCTAAGTTTGTCAAAATACAATGCTAGAATATTCTGGAGGAATATTAACAATGATATCCTATATAAATGACTTTCAATTAATTCAACAAACATCAACACGTCCTGGAGACCCCCGTACCTGAACCTGAATAATAACGTGGCAATTTATGCCACTACAGTTAATTTACTGTCATAATATTTGTTCAAAAATGTCTGATATTAATGGACACATAATAATTCAAGTAGGTATCAAGATATGTAAATCATGTACATGACGCTGTAAAGACATAAAAATCTGATTGCAAGTACAAAAAGGATGCCGCAATCTCTCGAGGAGTCCGAAAAATTCTCCAAGCATGAGTTCTGGTGTCACAGACAACCGATTAGGATCTATTAGAAGAAATATAACTATGAAGATGTAACAAATTATTGATTAGGATCTATTAGAAGAAATCAAACAGTGAAGGTGTAACATTAATTACACATCCAAAACATAGAGAAGATACAATAAGAAAGATTAAAGGAAAATCAAGTCTTGCAGGAGAAAAATAAAAGTAAAGATTCATCTTTCTTTTTGCGGCTATGATGAAGTAGGACTATGTGTGAAGTCATTGAACGCCCATGTATAAAGGCTTCATTTTTTTTCAAGGATCATTGAGATGCGTGGAGCTTGATCTTCTATCTGTTCACGAGCTTCGGGCATTGTCACCATCACCTGCAAGGAAGAGAAGTTAAATGTAAAAAAAAGTGATGACAGCAAGGTATGCTGCCGTTGTAAGGTTCAAGTCTGTCCTTGGGCGATGTCCAAATGGCGGTGTCATTTGATAAGTGCAGGTGTAGGCAATTTTGGACTGACCAAATCAACGAAAGTTCTAAAATTCAGAGGCTTTCCAACCTATATAATCCCAAACCCCGTCTTATACATTTTGAAGTTGAGTTTAATCAAATGACAAACGATTTTTTTATTTACATTCAAATTTCGCATATTCACGTATGCATTGTAATCAATGACAATGCAAAGAGAGTGGTGATAAGAAATTGCATAAGATATTTTTACTATAAGTATAATCGTAGATATGTGGTTGAATATATGATAGTACTGCAGACTATTTCTTACTAACAGAAAAATGGTTATGGGTAGAAAAACCTGTATGTTACATCAGTAGTTGCTTCTCTTGGTCAAGACAATCATAAAGAAAAAATGAAAAGAAGGCAGCAAACATTTGGATAACCTTATATATGTTTATGTCTGTCATCATTCTGCATGCAAGAGTTCTCAAAACATAATTGTTAAAACAACAACGTGATCATACCTTAGGCACGTACCTCGCAGACAGTGCTATCTTCCAGAGCCGAGTCGAGAACAATGCTAGGCGCTCTCTCAGGACATGATCGCAAGAGCGTAAACTACAAGTATTACTACTTACTTTAAACGTGAGGAACTTTCCCTTTTTTCACCCATATCCTATGAGCATTTGGTAGCAGTAGAACACTATGCAATTATTGCATAGGGAGCCCACCTATGGCTTAATAAAAGACTGGTAAAATTATAAATGCAATATATTTTATAAATGTTTAATATTGCTGCTCTTCCATAAGAAGACGTTACTAATGTAAGATTGCATAAAAAGACGAAGTTGCAATAGCTGAAGCATACGAGTCATCAACTTACTGATCGAATCCGTAGGGAAAAGCCAAGATGATTCAAAAGTCAAAATACGGTAGCAGGAAAAGAATAAAGCGATAACACGGTCGAGCTCCTCCGCTCTTTCGCGGCACCTCGTGACATTCACACTGCAGACTACGTCGTCATCCTTTAAACTTATACAAGAATTTGGCTTTGGCTACAACATTGACCACGAATGATGAATCATGAATCACTGATGGGAAAACGAAGAGGTGGAGCCTCGAAGGTAAGATGAAGAGGTGACGAAGCAGTGAAGCACTGGAGTGTAGGGAGAGGGGAAGGAAGGCGTTGGGGATCCGAACGATGGAGGGAGAAGTACGCTCTTTTATGCAGAGATCTGGAGTGCACCGCAAGATTGCTACAGTGACTGAGAAAATAAAAAAACAGTCGGACTTATCTAGCTTCTTACACGACGGCGTCGGATATGTAATAACATAATGACACGTGCGAACAGGAGCGGAACAACCTGTAAGCCAACGGGTAAACAAATGCCTCTCTCGTACTGCAGCTACAGTGGCGGAAATAGTAACAACCCACGTGCGGGGTTGGCAGTGACCCATGTAAGGACGGTTGTTTTCAGTGGAAATTTCTGGAGATTGTAACGTGGCGATGGATGGAGCACTCATTATGTGCAGGAGAACCAAAGAGAAACGATGAGCATGAAGAGACGTGTCAGATAATAGGACAAAAGAACTGTGAGAAGCGGGAATGCTAAAACGGGGGAGGGAAGAAAACGCGGGGAGATGAAAAGAACGCTCGTGAAGACACGTGGCAGCCAATGGGTGAAAAACCCACCTTTAAATAAGGTATATAGATATATTAAAGGGCGTCAAGCCCATTACTTTTTCGGCCATCAATTCCGATTTTGTCCCTCCAATCCCACATCTCCTCTTTTCATTCCAGAAATGCCCTCCACTCCACTTTTTCGGCCGTCAATTCCGATTTTGCCCCCTCCCTAATCCCACGTCTCCTCTCACCAGAAATGCCTCCACTCCATTATATCCAATTCCATTCTACATACATATATTAAACTAGTAGGGTGCCCGTGCAATTGCACGGGTGTAAATATGTTTAAAAAACAATGGAGTTGTTGAAATTGACGTAATAAAATGATAACTTTGCACTTATATACGTACGCGGGTATAAAGATATAATAACATGGCCAACTTCATTCCCGAGTATAATTCATTCGATGACATATCTATATATCTTTATATCAGTATACAAATATAAGTATATGACATAATCATCTTCATCTCTGAGTGCTATTTATTCGGCATATTTAAGTCTTTATACACATTATAAATGAATATCCTCACATGGAAAAAATGTGATTATATTTGTATCTATCTTCTGAAAATGAAAATATTTTTATATGTGCATATATTTGGAAAAAATGAAAAGCATAGATTTAAGTGAACATCGTTAATCCCTGCATATGTCCGTTGAAAAGATTTACACATCGTATGATTTGATCATTGTTGATCTAAACATTAACATATAAATCAAACCATATAAAAGCATACAACTTTACGAAGGTTTGAACTTTCTCAATCGATATTCGATTCATAATTGTGTGGAACATCTGAGATTAATCTTAGTGGTGTCTCTCTATGCTTTTTAACCTCCCGCGACCGCCACTTCAACAACGGGCTCCGTCGTGCCAGCCCCACCGTCTTGCTGATCCGACCTTTCTGGCAGGGACGGAGATAGAGGGGGGCGGGTGGGGGCTAAGCCCCCCCAACCCCATTAAATTTGCATTTATTATATGTATTTGGTGAGGCAAATAAAAGTCAAAAAATTAGTCTATATAATAGCATTGCATGAAGCTATGAAATAAAACAATTGGAGATGATATAAAGTTTTTAATGCATGCATGAGTTGTACACGTTTTTAAATTTTTAATGCATGCATGAGTTGTGCGTTTTTAATGCATGCTCTCATTCTTTATATTAATGCATGCATGATGTTTGGTTTTCCAACACCATTGGACAATTGTATCCATTCATTCTTTATATAAATAATACCCATAATACACATTCTCTCTTTCCCATTAAGTCTAAGCTCCTCAACACATTTTCATCTTGCATCACTGATCGTTAGTCGGCACTTTGTCCGTCCCTGCCTGTGTAATCGTGTTAACTCCTAACTATCACCGCGGTCTATAATCGCACTCCAGTGCTTGCTCTTGCAGACTTGCAGTTCCCACCCAGTCGGGAATCAGCTGTAGGTTACCGGCATCGCTAACTCGCAGTTGTGATCTCCAATGCCCTTTGCCCCTCTCCCGATTTCCATCGACTGCTTGTTGTTGTGTGCGGTGCGCTCGTGCCGTGCTCGATCTTGCAAATCAGGATACACTTCAGATCGGTAACCTTTCATTTTCATTCCGTAAGATTGTATTTATATCAACTTTATGTAGTTATGAACAATCCCACATTCTTAAGCACTAGTTTTTATGGTTAGGAAGTATGAACCAAATTAAATTCAAATTTTTAAGCATGACATGTTCCAAATACTGTAAGAGAATCCCTATCTTAATATTCCACTATGGATTTTTTTATATTATCATTAATATATCATTATCAGAAATGCTTTAAAAGTTCAAAATCACATAAAGAATAATAATGCAGATATTTTCAATTTTAAGACAATTCATTCGGTATCATCCAATCAACATTTTCAAATTATCCAACTTACTTGCGATTCTAAATGGACCGCATATAGAACTGTTTAAAAATTGTTCACATACTGTTAGAACTAAGTTGGAGGGAATAATACCATTCATCCCTTGTGAAAAATATTAGGGATAAAATCAATCGAGAACTATTGTATCATGGGAATTCGAGAACTTTGAATATAATAAAAAAGTATCTTACTATGGCACGTTTATGTATCCTTACATCATGATTCTTAATTTAACTTTAATATTATTAATTCATGTCATTTATATCAAATAAATGAATAAATTTCATTACTCAGATTAACATTTTTAAGTCATAATGTTAATCATAGTAGCCTACTACATACCCTAATCAATTACACTCGATTAAATTAGGTAGTGGTATATATCTTATCTAAAATTGTAATCGATAAATATTTAGTGTTTTTAATTGATAATGATATGCCATGTTTAGTTTAGACAAATACGTAATATATATCTCCCTTATCTGTGGTAAAGCGCATTTCGGGCATGGCCAAAATGCCTTTGTTATTGATGGATTTCGTAATTGGAAGAAAATTAGTGATGGAAGCAATTATTCTTTAGCAGTCATGTTGAAGGAAAGGGATCAACATATTATGAGTGAAGAACGTTTGAGAAATTTAGTTAGTAAATTGCAACACATTGAAAATATATTTCAAAACAAGACGACATATCGATAAGAGAAAATCGAATGCGACTAAAGACTACAATTGATGTTGTTAGAAAAATAATTTATACATTACAAATCAGATATCATCACATATCATGTTCTTAAAAGCATCTCAAATCTTGTGGATCTTTGTCAAAAAATAATAGAAACAAGAAAGGCAAATATATACTATTTGGTTGATAGATTGATTCGACTTGTGCTGGCACTTCCTATCCCAACTGCAACGGGAAAGAACATTTTCAGCTATGATAAAATCCAAACTTTGTAATAAAATGGAAGCTTATTTTCTGATGATTTCTTTATTAACTTATATTGAGAAAGATATTGTAGAGAAGTTCTCGATATAATCAATTATCGATGAATTTGTTTTGATATCACAATGTGTATGATTTAAATAATTTTATATTCAGATACACACAACCACTTTTAGTTTTATTTAATTTGATATTTTCTTTAATGTGATATTATTATTTGTTAGTAGAAATATGCATGTTTTGATCATATTGAGTTACAACTTTTCTTTATTCTATATTTTTTTATATATGTAATTTGTCTTAGCCCCCCAAAGATTAAATCCTGGCTTCGTCCCTGCTTTCTGGTTTCCGGTACGCCGTCGTTCCCCCTCAAATGTGTGGCCTTTTGACATGGAAAGACATATTCTCCTCGAAACACATCTTACACTCCACAAACCCCACCTTCAGGTTCTCCTCAGGCTCCGCCCGACACGGCGGAAACCAAATTGGCACCTTTCTGGATCATCTGATCCTTGCACCAATACCGAAATAACCATGCATTAGGCAATCAAAAAATTTCAGGCGTAAGAGAAATAAAACAATCTCTTAGGAGGCGAAGATTGGTAAAGGATCGAGGGATGACAGGACGTCGAGCCTGTCTGCTTCGCGTTGGCCCTTGGGTAAACGTCGAGGTAAGCGTGATTGTTAGCTGGCACTCCGCATGCGCGCCACGGGGCCTCCCAACGATAGTCACCTACGATGCAAGTGTGGGATCGTGGGGGAGATCCACCGCCATGGCGGAGTGGGAGATGGAGCTTGAGCAGGGGGATTGAGGTGGATGAGGTGCGGAAGGGCGGGATCGGAGAGGAGGTCGGCGAGGAGACGAGAGTCGAGGGATTGGGGGCGAGGCGGCGACCTAGGCTTTGGAGAAAGAAAGATATAGCTACGGAGAAAATGGCCCATCGACGGCGGAGGAACTCCCGGAAGGGGGGCCAGCCGGAGGAGGCCTAGAGGGAGGATTCGGCTGGGTTGGCAGCGTGGACCGCAGAGGTGCATGGGGCAACAGCATGATAGCAAGGACTATCGTTGGGGGAAGCAGGCATAACGGGGGATTCTAGGAAGATGGGGGTAGTGGAGTAATTCTACAATGAAGCTGAGGGTAAAATTGGAATGACGAACGGGGTAACATGGGTAAAATCGGAATTTAGGGGTGAAAAAGAAATCTCTTGACGCTATTTAATATATGTTAAATGGAAGGGCGTCATGTCATTAATTTTTGCCCAAAAAACCGATTTTACCCTCTTACTAATTTTATCTACCACCCAATCCCTATCCACCATTCCATTTCTATCCTCAACTTTTCGAGAGAATTACGCAAGCGCCCCACACCCTACGCCCGTTTCCCTTCGTCAGATACCACCTTCCTAGCAAAACCCTACCTATCGCTCCTTCCCCTTCCGACACCCGCCGCCTCCTCCACCAACCCCCTTCTCCTCTCCATGCTCGTCTCTCCAAGTTCCTCCCTCCCTCGATGTAACGCCGTCGGCGCCGGCTGCAGAAACAAAGCTTGGGATCGAGCCACCCCCCGCCTGTGATCCCTCGGTGGCGCAGATACGGAGATAAGAGGTGGGTCGCGTGGCCGACGGTTGTGGTTTTTCGCCACCGCTATCTCCCCGACGGGATGCTTGCCAATTTATTTTTAGCATTTCGAAGCACCATTTTTCACATGATTTGCATGTCGAAATATTAAAGTACAAAAATTCCCTCCTCATTTTTGGTGGATAGTAAACATGGTTTCTCTAACTAGAATTTGGTTTCCTTTAACCATCATTACTTATGTTAGGCACAATCACAACAGAACTGAAGGAAATCCTGTATCTTTCTCTTGCAACATATGAAGAACAATGTAACAGTATCATGTTCAGGACTTCAATCTGCAACAACAAATTCATAAAATCACATTTACCATTTATCATTGGTTAAAATGCTTCGGATACGAACGGACTATATAAAGTGCCCACCCTGATCCAAGCATTCCGACGAGAAGATCTGACCGCCTCTAATCTAAACCGTGCTCAAGCATCGTAATCTTGAAAGCCTTCATCGCAATAACGTGGAGCACTGCCAACCACAAAGACCCGGAGCATACTGGGGAAGAAAATCTTACACCTCCATATCAAATAACAACCATCCGATCATCTTCCCAGCAGCAAAATTGACCCATATGATTGCCATTTCCATGGTTGTCTGAGCTTCATCTAATCCAACGCCCGATGCGGTGCCATGTTGCACAGCTCAACGCCCTTCGATCATTTTCCATCGTCCCATCAGGACCACACATCGACTAAGATGAATACGTGATCATCATGTGCTATCGGTGTGATTACAAACTCAATCCTCTGCTCCTTGCATATTCGTCAGAAGTCCCCAACCGCAACTTAGCACGTTACAAACACCTATAATTTGGACATTTACATGGATATCCATGCAGCTTAGTCTAATTCCTAACGAGTCGTTAGATGTGTAATTCACGTGGTTGAGCACGTGAAATTGTCCAGGTTATTTGCACTGTTGTCCGGTTGTCCACCATATTTTCCATTAATCGTGTGCATAAGTTTCCCATAAGTATATATATACCCCCTATATAGTCTATTAGATAATACATATTAAAAAGACATTAAGTAAATACGTAATATAGAAAATAAAAATGGTATAGTATACGTAATAAAATATTATATCATATATAAAAGGTATTTCGAAAAACATTTTCATATTTTATTTTAATAATTTAAAAACAACTAAAAAACAGTTCACTTTGAAAAATAATTAAAAATTCAATAAATAGAAAAAAATCATAAAATTACATTACATAACTTTATTACATAAAAACATATAATATATGGTAAAATTATATTTACTCCACATTTATAAAGGTTCAACTTTGTCGTTAACAACATGAGGATTTTCTGTGACGAGAAGTGACTATCTTAAATAGTACTACTGGTGATTATAATTCTTCATTACGTTGATCATAAAATCATTGCAAAATTTAAAGGGTTTTCTTATAATTCCGCGCATGGATTTATGTTTCTCATAATTACATATATAACCCATATATACATTATGTTAAATAATACATATTATATACACATTAAATAAAATAAGTAATATTAATGCATAATAAAAATCATATATATAATAAGTTTTGAAAAATATTTTGATATTATATTTTTAGTAATTAAAAAACAACTAAAATTTACATTTCACTTTGAAAATTCATCAAAATTCAGATAAATAAATAAAATTCCATAAAATTGCAGTGCATAGATTTTATTGCATATATAATATATAATATGTCATAAAATCTTATTATTAATGACTTGAGGATTTTCTACGATGAAAAGTGAATATCTTATATAGCATTTATCTAAGGTTATTTGTTCATATCATTGGTCATGTAATCACCCAAAATTTTTAGGGTTGTTTTATAAACATCATGCATTCTTAATAGCATGAAATATCAAAATGATTACTTTTATCAAAGATTTAGTATGGTCAAACTAATAGTATGTGTGTAGTCCCTGAAATTTCAATTACATATTATTTTTTCGCTGATTTTTAGGATTAGTTTAGTTGACACGATACGTCCTTTATTATTTAGGAATATCATACTTAGCAGTTAAGGTTATTCCAACCTTAGAAAAGATTTAGTCTCTTAATTTTCTATTTTAGTTTTGAATTTAACGGAGAAGAAAACATGATTTGCATTATCTTATCCAAGATATTGTTACTAACCAATAAATAACAAAAGTAATAATAGATTTGAATATGTAATTATACCAATATTTCAAAAACTTTTTAAATCTTATTGTACTACTAATCTAAAACATAGTTAAGTATGGCAATAACATCTTCTATTTTATCTATAAGCTTGGTTTTTATGGAGTTATTACATTAAAATTGGTGACTCTTAATTGTTCATGTAAGTATGATCGAAAATATATTTAAATCCATCAAAATGTTGGATTAAAAATTATCAAATGCAAAAATAGCAAATAAAACTAAGTGCACATCCATTAATCTTATAAGATTATCATAATTTAATATAATATATCGACGAATGATTATACGAATATTTGTTACATCTTTGATGTTAACATTAAAAAAATCAAAACTTGCTTCCCCGTACAGTTGAAGAGTGGCATACTTCAATTCTTTGAAAAGCAATAATATCAAAAAAAAAAAAACAGTACCGCGCCGGATCCTCAAAAATCCCCTCATCTCCTCCGTTTCCTTCTCCCCCTCGGCGGCCACGTCGGCGGCGGAGCCCTCGACCGGCGCCCTGACGTCGACGCACTTCTCCGACCTCGAACCACCCTTCCTCCGCCGTCATCGAAGCCCTAACGCACGAGGGCTTCCTCCACTACACGCGCGTGTAGGCTGCTACCATCCCCCTCCTCTGCTCCTTCAAGGACGTCGCCGTAGACGCTGCCACCGGTTCTGGCAAATCCTCGCCTTCGTTGTCCCCCTCGTTGAGATCCTCCGCTGCAGTCCCAGTCCCCCGAGGCGCCACCAGGTTGCGTTCCCTACCCGTTTTAAACGGCCCTCGTGCAGTTTGACTCGTTTGTCTTCGTTGTTTTCGTCTCTGTTGACACAGCATTCCTCGTGCAAAATTTAAAGGAATAAACATGGAGGCTGAAGGACTCCGATATTCATGTGTTGTCTATCAGTTCAATTTTCCGACCTGCCACAGTTTTGGAGTTAAATATCATCACAAAATCTTGTTATTGGATTCCTTCGCATTTTTTGTGTGCCTGTGTTCCCGTTAATTCCTGTGATACATAGATTCTTGTAGGACGTTGGTAGTCTCGTGACACAATCGATGCTTGTGGTAGTTGGGACTTGGGAACCTTGATCTTAAACACCCTACAGTGATTATATGCGAGAGAAATACCTGCTCAAATTTCAGGTAATTTAACCAGTCTAGTGAGAAATGAATTTCTTAATGTTTGTATTAAAAAAAAACTACACTTTCTATTTAATGTAAAAGAACTTGACGTGAGGGTGGATGATGGACCTACCTTTTCTATTCCCTTACTCGACAGCGTCTTGCTCTCGTTCGGGATATAGGCACGGAACTCACATGCCTTCTTTCTTGCTTGATTAAGGGATCTTCTTATTGAGTCTGACCACTCTGGCACCCATTTCCTTTTTTGCATTGGCTCGGGGTCTTGCTCACAGGGGGGAGTTGGAATAGCACTATAAACTCCTCCGGGATGGGAAGTATGATACGTCCTCTGAGAAGTTTGACTCCGGGACAGAGACTACTTGTACATGCTCGCAAAGAAAATTGAAGATCAAGCAAGTCGATTAAGCTTTCTAAAATAGCTGCAAAGGAAAGAAGAAAACTAGGATTTGTTCTAGAGTCAAGTAGCTTTTTCTTTAGATTTCTAACTATCTTATGTCAATACTCTTCTATCCTATTAGCCCTTGCTTTCTTGATCATACATCTGAGTGCTTAGTCATTTTCCCGGGGTCTTGTCTGCATATTAGTTATATGTATGGTTGTGCTGCCAATAACTGATCATGATTCTCTTATTATGTATGACAGCAAAGAATGGATCGATATGACAGGTCTCCGGAGCAAAACCAGTAGTAGCTCCTTCCCTTAGAGTTCAGATCCTGTTGAAATTTGGAGTTGGATGTCTGCAAAGTTGAATGTTTTGTGGGAGTGGTTCTGGAAAGAAGGTTACCATGCAAAAGTTTGGTTGTGCCAATCTAGCTTGTTTGACATTCAGGCTGTTTTAGATCTTCATAAGATTCTGTGTTTTTTAGAAGAGACATGTCTTGAAGGTACTGATGGTTAAAAACTTATTGATATTGTGCAGGTTATGGGAGTAATCATTTCTTCTACAAGAGAGCTTTCTTCTCAAATTTACCACGTTGCTCGGCCTTTTATTGCCACCATTCCAAGTGTCAGGGCTGTGCTCCTTGTTGGCGGAACATATGGTAAGAGAAGACAGGAAGAGTATAGAGGAAGGTGTCAATTTGTTGATTGGCACTCCTGGAAAATTGTACAACATAAAGGTGTGCATGAACATGCTAGATTTTTGAAATCTTGAGCATGTTGCTTTTATCATTTCTTGTGCATCCTATGCATCAATGAATTCCTTTTAACAGAATTCCTTTTAACTTATGGATCTTACTTTTTGGATGGATTAGATTTTGATCTTGGATGAGGCTGATAGGCTCTTGGACACGTGTTTTCGGAAGCAGATTACTTCTGTCATTTCTCAGTTACCAAAGCTTGTAGAACTGGTCTGTTTTCAACTACACAGACAGAAGCGGTATAGGAGCTTTCTCGAGCAGGGCTTAGAAATCCAGTGAGAGTAGAAGTACATTCAGAAACCAATAGTTATGATAAAGCCTTTTTGTTGCACAGAGCCATTCTTCAAGAATACCATCGGGCCTTCACAATGAGGCAAGCCCTTTCTTTGTTGATTTTCTTTCAAGAGTATTGATATAGTAAATCGTTACCAGTAGCAAACTTGGGTTCCTATTTTAATTTGCAGTAGCAATCAGCGTTTCTGTTCTCTGGGTGGAGATGAGGGATGACACAGATATTTGTTTAAGCTATAGTGCTTACATGCATTTCTTCGCCAGTTTTCTATTATAATGTTAAATATGAGAGAATATTATATTGTACGAAACATGTCCTAAAAGTTGGAGATTATAGCTGCAGTTGATGTGAAGAGGTTTTAGAATCCAATAAAATATTGCCTTGGATCATGCATCATGCTTGTTAAAGGTTTTTCTATTACAATAAGAATTTTTTCTAAGGGTTTTGAAGGTGTTTGGTACACTCTACACCTTTTCTCTCTTGTTGCACAAGCTCACTCTTTTTGGACAAGGGCTTATTGATTAACAACAAGGAAACACTAGTGGAGTGGTTGTAAGCTTGGAAAGTTAGGTCTTAATGAGGGAACTTGGTAATTCTTGATATAGTTCTATCTCCCATTCCAGCTTGTCATCGTTTTCATCTTCTATATGTCTATGTTGACTGGGGAGAGTTTGAGGCATCGATGTGCTGGTGTCTGTGGAAAGGGTGGGCAATGGATGATGTTGCATTTGGTGGCATGTGAAGATGTACACTAAGCCATGAGGAATACAAGCGCTTCCAGCTCGAGAACATTCAAACAACAAAAAGACTTCTCGCTAAAAGTGAGATCATTCTTGGCACGCCAAATCGCCCGTAAGCATGGCCTCAAATTTCAGCGAAATTCGGTCGAATTTCTGTCGAATATCGATATCCCGTCGAAATCTAAATTCGATCGAAATGACCGAAATATGGGGGGCGTAGTACAAAAAATGACCGAAATGACCGAATTTTCAATCGAAATTCGATCGAAATTCCGTTTCGGTTAGTCACCGAAATGGTGACCGAAACCTGTTAGAGTATATGGTTGTGCGCCCTATTGAGTTGTAACAGGGTAAATGGATCCTGGAGGAGATCCATTTACCCCATCCAGTGGTTTAGTCCCACATCGTCAGTGGTGGGGACTCGGAGGCCCTGTGGAGGCTATATAAGGAGCCCCAGGCCTCCTGTAACAGATGAGAAAACCTCAATAGAGAAACATGCCCCTTTGAGGGCTTCTCCCGTGGTTTCATCCCGCTCCTCACGGAGTAGGGTTCCACGTAAAATCTTTTGTCTTCTTTGATGTTTATCTCTTCTTGTTTATGCTCTGATTATCGATTCCGCTTCCGCTTCCGATTTTCTAACATGGTATCAGAGCGGGTCGATTCTTAAGGAGTTTTTCATGTTCATTAGTTATTTGTTCGAGATTCGAAGTTTTGTTCTTGAAGCTTTATGTTAAGATTATTTTTCTATGATTGGTGCAAGTTTGAGAAGTTCTAGGGTTTCTCTGGAAACCCTAGATCCTGTGCCGCACGCATACAACTCTTCAGGCAGGCGGCAGCACCTCATCTCCAGGGAACCCTAGCGGTTCCAGATCGAGCATCCAGATCTCGTCCAGGCCGTCCATCGCATGCTCTCAGGCGAGATCAATCTTCCAGCAACGTCGATTGCGCAGGGGAGGAGCATCCCCACGCAAGTCCACATTTGCGATCTCAAGGAACCACCAAGTCCAGGCCCAGGCGGCTGCGCCTCCATCTCGCGCTCCCCAGACCTCGCAGGCGAACCACTCGCGCAGGCGGCGCAGGTGGCCATCTCGCAGCACCCTCGAGCCCCAAGCCCTAGCCCATGGAGCCCAGGCGGGGCTCCCAGTCCAGGCACAACACTCCCCCTCTTCAGATCCCAGGCGGTGTAGTAACCAGGCGCGGCTCCCTCGCGCGAGCCCTCTTCAGATGATCCCAGGCGGTGGCCTCTCTCCCATCGATCCAAGGCGGCGGAGCAGAGAACCCCCATGGGAGGCGGCGCTGCAGAAGGAACCCACGGGGGCGGCGTTTCCAAAGGGGGTTCCCAATGGATGGGAACCCTAACAGGCCTGTTCGCCTTATAAAAAAAAATAAAATAAAATTAAGCACGTGGGCTTGCTTTGTATTGGCCGTGCGCTGGAAAAAAAGGGGGAGCCCAGCCTTATAAAAAATGAGAGAAGAGAGGTGTTTTAAAAAAAAAAAGGTGAGAAAAGAGAGAGAGAGGCAGCAAGTTTCAAAAAAAAAAAAAAACGAAAAGAGGCGCGTATACAATACAAAAGCCGTACGCATGAAAAAAATGATGATGCAAAAAAAAAAGGCCGGAAAAAAAATGTCAACGGCTTAAAAAAAAATGTTTCAAAAAAAAAATGACGGTTTTTTAAAAAAAAAATTGAAAAATTGAAAAGCCGCAAGAAATGTTTCGAGGATATTCATGTTGTATTTACCCCCCATTTATCTTGTCTTCTCCCAACTGTCGATGTCTTCATTCCGACAAGTATGGGAGAAAGGGGGAGTATGTGTAGAGTCACAGGTCTAGATCCAGATTCACGTGCAGAGACCATTCAGATTCCAGACTCTACATTTTGGTTTCAGACTCGACGATTGTCTTCCGAGTCCAGTTTCAGACACGCACGAGGGTGCGGTCAATTTTCAGATGAGCATAAGTTGCCATCATTGTCAGAGGTCCCCATCATTCTTCCAGTTGTCAGGCCAGAGTTTTCATGTGAGCCATAGGGACTCCAGAGCAGAGGACCATTCCCTTGAGGGCAAGGGTTTTCATGTGGTATCATAGGTACACCAGAGCAGTGCACCATTCTCTGAGCCAGATGGGAGAGACCCAGTTCTCCGACGAGGAGACTTCAGGCGCAAGTTCAGACTCGATGGTCAGGTTACGAGTCTTCAGTTGACTCACACTCCAGCCCGTTCGTCCTCCTCACCTGCACGGCATGAGAAGCAACGTCCTCGACTGCAGCAATGTGCGCGTTGGGTTGATATTGTCCGTAGTGTCTTGTAGCGTTGAGTTGAGTTTTTGTCTGTTTGTCCAAGCTGAGCATTGCATGCTCCAGCTTGAGGGGGAGTGTTAGAGTATATGGTTGTGCGCCCTATTGAGTTGTAACAGGGTAAATGGATCCTGGAGGAGATCCATTTACCCCATCCAGTGGTTTAGTCCCACATCGTCCAGTGGTGGGACTCGGAGGCCCTGTGGAGGCTATATAAGGAGCCCCAGGCCTCCTGTAACAGATGAGAAACTCAATAGAGAAACATGCCCTTTGAGGGCTTCTTCCGTGGTTTCATCCCGCTCCTCACGGAGTAGGGTTCCACGTAAAATCTTTTGTGTTCTTTGATGTTTATCTTTCTTGTTTATGCTCTGATTATCGATTCCGCTTCCGCTTCCGATTTTCTAACAAAACCGACATTTAGGACCTTGCCCATAAGAAAGCGAAAGGCTTCCTACAATCCTCCTGAGAGTTTCCACAAGAGGCTCTAATAGTCCCAGAAAGGGTGACCAGCTTCTACCTGTAGCCAGGGGGGTCAGCACTTGACCAGAGAAGCCTCGAGGACGTGCAAGAGCAGAGAAGATGATCAATGTCCTCCGACGTAGTCCCACACCCGGGGCAAGATGGACCTCAATTTGCATGCTTTGTAATTGATGCTTTGTGTTTTTCTGAGACAATTATTGCACGACCATGGGTCCAAGCTTTTATTATTTACGTCTTAGATAAAGCTTAAGATATTTTTCATGAATTTACGTCTTATCTTCCATGGGTCCAAGCTTTTATTACAAGAAGGGCCTTTTATTGCCTTGATTATTATTGCATAGAATTTATGACGTGCTTGGGTTGATTACTGGGGCCTTATTCTTTTGCGATTGTCAGTTCTCAAAGGTTGCATTCTCATACCTCTTCATGGGCAGATGAAGTATGTGACAATAAATTGATGATAGTTCTTATTGTGGAACTAGTCGATATTAAATACATCATTTTGGGCAACTCATTCATTTTATAAGAATGCGGAATTTGCAGCTCGCCAGGAAGAAATTGTTGGAACATTTTGCTGCACTTGCCAGTGGCGTGCTGCTATGCACAGATGTTGAGGCAAGGGGACTTGACATCCCAGGCGCTGATTGGATTGTTCAGGTATGTGCAGTGTAAACTACTTTGGTGGCAGATACCACCATAGAGGGTTAATTGCTGTCACTCTGTTAAGCAAGTAGGGAGTTTGCAATCTTGGCTTTTGCTAGATATGCCATGCTTTGATGTAGTTGTTCGTCCTTTCTTGAGAAGTAACCAATGTTGTTCTCTGTTCTTTTGCAGTATGCCTCCCCGCCCCCATTCAAAAAAAGAAAAGAAAAGAAAATCCAGATACCTTTATACACAAAGATGGTCGGACTGCACAGATGGGGAAGCATCTTACCTAAGCCCTAAGGTATGTCTTATATATTTTTGATAATATAATGTTATGGAAGTAATTGATCTTTTAAGATGTACAATATCGTAGGAGGCTGATTATATCGAATTTTTGCGTTTGAAAATGGTTCCACTTCAAGAAAGGAATGCTATGAAGAAGCTTCTTGTATTGTTTGTTACATAGGTAATGCCCATTGATAATGGTTATTTATAGGGATGCAAACGAATGCGAATGCGAATTCATGTCATACTATAACCATATTCATAATTTCATATTATTTTACATATACAAATACGAATGTTACATGCATGTAAAAAATCAAGATCCATATCCTCAAGTATGAATGCGAATACAAATCTTTTACGAATGAATACGAATATCCAAACGAATATTCCAATTTCCTTTCTAAAAAAATTGATTTGATTTCTTGGAATTAACATTACAAGATTATTGTGGAAACGTAACATAGAATAGAATTGTTGTCTTATTCAAGAGGTCTAGGGCTCCTTATATAGGAGGAAACCCTAGAGAGCCCAATAAAGAGGAAAATACAAGAGCAACCCATTCACAGGGAATTACAATAATAAAATAGAATTGTAGACTAAATATTACTAATACTCCCCCTCAAGTTGGAGCATATTCATCATTCATGCCCAAATTGGAGATTATCCATGAGAGGCGCTTCTTGGGTAAGACCTTTGTGAAAACATCTGCAAGTTGAATATCAGTGGCAATGTGAGGAGTAGCGATCTTCCCACTGCGGACAACATCACGAACAAAATGACAATCAATCTCTATATGTTTGGTTCGCTCGTGGAACACCGGATTAGTGGCAATGTAGGTAGCAGTTTTTTGTCGCAGTACAATGGTATAGGAGTGGAGACAGCGATGCCAAGTTCTTGTAGAAATGTCGACATCCACGTGATCTTGTAGGTGGCTTGAACCATCGCTCGTTACTCTACTTCATCATTGGATCAAGACACGACTGCCTGTTTCTTGCTTCTCCACGTAACCAGGTTTCCTCCAACCGTCATAGCATATCCCATGGTGGAGCGACGATTTTCAGGTGAACTCGCATAATCTGCATCTGCACAGCAATGACATCAGTGGAGCCGTTAGTACCAAAGAAGAGACCACTTCCTGGTGATTCTTTTAAGTATCTGATTATCTGAAGAACATCCTGCCAGTGGTTTTTTTTTGAAGCTCAAAAACGGGAGACGCACTCGTAGGTGCTCGTCCCAAGTTTATTAAAAAACAAAGTTGAGAAAAGACTTACAGCGGGTAGACGGAGAGACGAAGGGAGAAAGAAGGAAAGCAAAAAAAACGGAGGGTATGACCAAACGATACCCCCACTACATCAAGGACATGTTACATAGTAGACCAATCATAGGACATACGGGACGCAGATATAAGAACGTTTTCCGAATAAAATCTCTGGCCAGCAAACAGAGCCTCGTTCCTAGCAATCCAGATGCACCATAACCGCGCAATAGAAAGGAGAATGTCGTTTCTAGACCTTGCCCGAGAATGAACCAAGCAAGCGCAGAAGGAAGAGGAGTCCGTGATGTCCAGCCAACCCAAATCCGCCCAAATGACACGTGTTTTCCCACAACGGAAGAAAAGGTGGTCAATAGACTCGGCCTCCAGATTGCACAGACCACAGATCGGCGAAACGGAAGGGAAGATAGCGGCACAACGGCTACGAGTTAAAAGACGCCCACGACGGAAAAGCCATAGGAAAATGCCAATTCGTTCGGGGACCCGGAGGCCCCAAAAGAATTGACAATCCCTAAACAAAGAATCATCAGCCACCACCAAGGGCGGAAGAAGAGCCCGGTAAGCCTTGCGAATGGAGAAAGAGCTGTCCTTCCAAGAAAGATGATCGCGACCCACAGAAGGTGTGGGCGAGGCCGCAAGAACCTCCAGTAAAGCCATGAATTCCAGTTGACGCTGATCAGAGAGGTTGGCGATAAATCTAGGCCCCCAAGCGGCCCCGTCCCAGTAGGAAGCAATCGTCGCGTCCTTATCATCCGCCAACGCGAAGAGGCGAGGAAAAACATCCCTAAGCGCCCCCCTACCAGTCCAGTCGTCGCCCCAGAACCGGATGAGCGAACCATCCCCCATCTTAATGACGAAAAGAGCACGGTTGCGGATCATAATATTCTCAAATATCACGGGAGAATTGAGAGAGAGAGCCCAGAAGGAGAGAATCCATACCGAAAACCGATCGACGCCGACTGCCCATCCTTAAAAAATTTATCATAAGGTTATCCTCCGGACCCCACAGGCGGATCACCCATCTTAGGAGAAAAGCTTCGTTCATGACCTCGAACCGCCTCACCGCCAGCCCCCCCTCCTTCTTCGGCCGAGCCACCTCATCCCACGCTACCAGAGGAACACCGCGACGCGCATCCCCCTTCTTCCCCCCAGAGAAAATTCCGCAAACAAGAGTCCAACCGCCGACGGACCCCCTTGGGCATGCCCTTTCACAGAGAAGAAATAGATTGGCAAGGAAAGAAAGGACAGCTTTGAGAAGAACCAGACAGCCACCCCTAGAAAGGATAGCGGCGCGCCAGCCAGCCAAATGAGAAACCATGCGATCCACCAGCGTCTGCCAATCACGTAAGCGAGCACGGCCAATGGTAAGCGGGAGCCCAAGATAATCCAGAGGAAAGAACACCCACGGGACAACGCAAAAATCCTCGAACAGATCTCAACCTCCTCCGGGGGAGTGGAAAAGGGGACCATAGAGGATTTATAAAATTGATAAGAAGGCCCGACGCCTCACTAAAGAGCTCCAAAGTGGTAGCCATCCTGGCAATATTCGACGCCTTCACCCTCGATGAAGCAGATCGTATCATCCGCGAATTGAATAATCGGCATAGAGAAGGGCACCAATGGAACAGCCACTGGACAGACCAGCCTCGACCACGTTGCGAGTCATGACGGATAAGACATCAGCGGCCAGGACGAAAAGTAAAGGAGCGAGGGGGCATCCCTGCCGAATCCCCCGACGAGGCTGGAAGAAACCCCCCGCCAAGCGGCCATTGAGAAGAACCGACAGGGAGGCAGTCGACACGCAACGTCTCACCCACGAAATCCATAATGAGGGGAATCCCCTCCTCTTAAGAACAGACCATAAGAACCGCCAATCCAGAGAGTCATAGGCTTTTGAGAAGTCAATTTTCCAAAGAATCCCCTTAACTTCGTTTTTGTACCAAGCATGGATAATTTCGGACGCCACCGCATAGCAATCACCAATTTGCCGTCCCCTAATAAAAGCCGCCAGGGAAGGCGAAATGAGGGAGTCAAGAAGCGGAGCCAGGCGACGAGCCAAGACCTTAGCAATGATCAGGTATATGGCATTAGAGATGGAAATAGGCCGAAACTCCTCAATGCGGGTGGCAGAAGAGGATTGTGGGAATGAGAGCAATAATAGACTTATTGAGGTTATTAAAACCATTGTTGCCAGAGCAAGAACTCGCGAGCGACATCCAATACATCCTGGGAGATTACATCCCAAAATTCCCGATAGAAGAAAACGGGGAAACCATCCGGGCCAGGGGCAGCGTCCGAGTTAAGAGCCCAAACCGCCTCTTTCAATTCCTCCCAAAGAAATCTGACGAGTAAGGAGATTAGCATCCGCCTGGGGGAGAACAGAGGCGCCCCGACCCGACCTCCGCCATCGGCGCGGAGCCCTGTACCCATACCAATCCTTGAAATAGGCAGACACAGCCATACCCATCTCACGTTCCCCCTGCACCTGAGAACCATTAAATACATAATGATGAAATAGAGTTGGATCGCCGGCGACCCGAGGCGACCCTGTGAAAGAACGAAGTATTTGCGTCTCCCTCCCTTTAACCAGCGCAGCCGGAAACGTTGCCGCCATTCAACCACACGCTTCCGATCCTTACACCTCACCTTATCCACAGCGTTGGCGAGGCCAACAATTCATCCTGATTAAGGTCACGATCATTCTCAATTCGGTCGAGCCGCAAAATAATTTCATCAGCCTCCACGCGTGTGGCAATGCGGGCCGAGCGAATATCTTTTCTTATACGAAGCCAGCAGCTTCCTGAGGGAAGAGATTTTAAAAGCAAATCGTCGAGCGGCACTGCCAGACGGGGAGAGCTGCGACCAATGTTGTCGAACCAAATCTCTAAAACCAGTCTCCAATAACCAAGAGCGCTCAAATCGGAAATGCCATGTGGACGGGTCTCCACCCCATTCGACCAGAAAATAGGATTGTGATCCGAGAAAGATCTCGGCTTCGAGGAGACAGAACATAAGGGAAACGAATCCATCATAGAGTTATTTGCCAAAAAGCGGTCAATCCGCGACCGCGAGGAGTTATTCCGCCAGGTGAAAGAAATGTCGTTCGGAACCACGATTCAAGAGCCAATTCGTTAATGAAGTCCAGAAAATCCGCGGAACCCGGATCGAGACCACCGTGACCACGTGGGCGATCCGTAGCGTGCAGAGTAACATTGAAGTCCCCGCCAATTAACCAGGGAGCGTCACCAAAAGCAGCAGCATCCTCCCGAAGGTCCTCTCATAATTCACGTCGGGCAGCATGACAGGTAGGGGCATAAACACAAGAGAAGGCCATACCAAATATTAGTCCACACGCACATTAACAGCACCGAAATTGAGTGACGGCCCAGCCTACACGACGAGAACGAAAAACGATCCGAACGCCAGGCCAAAAAAGCACCTCCCCTTGCACCCACAGCATCGAGCGCCCGGAAATCGTTGATCTGACCAGCCCCAAATGAGCGCCATAAAACATCGTCCATAGCCGGGAGCTTCGTTTCCTGAATGAAGGCGATATCACAAAACCAATCAACAAGCCGCGAACCCAAAATGCGTCTACGGTCCGCATCACCCAAGCCACGTACGTTCCAGGAGACAATCTTCATAAAAAAATAAGAGAAGGCCCAAAAAAAGGATATCCCCAAAAAAACACCAAGAAGCAGCGGTGCCATCAAAAACCGGTATGGCTCTGGTCAGCCACGCGTTCAAGTCCAGCCGCCTCCGCAACCGCCTCCCTCAATGATTGGCAAGTAGAAACCGCAGCGGGACTGGATAAAAATTGACGCCTCCGAGAGTAACTTCGGCCATATCGGGACGAAGGAGAAAAATCGACAGCCATAGAAACATCAGGAATCGGGGACGATGCCGCACCATAACCAGAGAATAGTGGTTCCAAATTCCTCACGATTGAAGTGTGGCCCATAGCAACCGGATGGAGAACCACAGCGTCCCCTCCAGCCAGCGGTTGTGAAGCATAGTCGGAATAAACCAGCAGCGGTGGAGACACCGGAGATGAAGGAGAGAATGACCCTTCCAGGTGACCGGCGAAAGGCACGGCACGTAAAGGCCTAGGGCAAACCACATCGGAAGGCCTAAAGAGATGGTCCGTATCGAGAAGTAGATCCGAGCCCGAAAGCGGATCCGAGAGGAGCTGCTCCGACGAAACCTGAAGTGGGGCCCAAATAGAATTTACCATGGGGTCGTACGGGATAAATGTCCTGACCTGGGAGGGGACCACCTGCAATAAATCGGCCTGCATAAAGGATATCTCAGGGTTGGACGAATCAATGTCCAGGATAACAGCATCAGCATACGAAGAGAATTCCGGGATCTGAACCGCCACCAACTCTTGGGAAGTCCCCCGCGATTGCGGGAGACGAAGAGCCTCCTCAGACCCACGTGACGAAATGACCGTGCATGGCGCCGCTTCGGGAAGGGACCCGGAAAGGACCACGTGGCACGAAGGAGACGAACCGACTCCCGCATGCACCAGTTCCCGGTCAGCCGGAATCGCGTCGGAGAGATCCCGCCGCTCCACCACCGGCGAAGGGGGAGACGGCCTCATCGGCGGAGGAAGAAGAAAGAGCTCCAGAGAAAAAGTCCAGCGGCCCAAAGACATCTGATCAAAGCGGGTCTTCCCCGCCATTTCCTTAAAGAACGCTGAAGGAGCCTCAACAAGCACGCGGCAACACCGCCAGTCAGAACCAGGAGCGAGGCCGTCGTCAAGGATCTGAAGGACTTGCCCCCAGCTGGAGAAAGCCTTTGATAGGGCATGAACCGTCCTGGAAAGAAAGGGCACCCCTCTGACAACAGCAGCTCGGACCTCCGTCGAGAAGATACCACCGTCAGAGACCCGCAAACCACGCCATTGCACGCCACCAATACCCTGGCACCGGATGAGTCTCTCCCGTTGTTCCGGGGAAAGGCCCCGAACACAGCACCGCACCGCATCGAGAGGGAGGAAATCCCCCCCAAAGCCATCGCCCAGGAAGTCCAGCGTAGCAGCTCGAATAGACTCCCAGTCGTCAGCACGTCCCCGAAGCACCCCAACCAGGACGGAGGGAGCAGAGACCGGGCCCGACCGTACGCGCGAGCCCTCCACCCCCGCCTTCCCCGACACCAGGGTCTCCTCAACAAACCCACTTCCCCCCGCCGAATCTTCCAAAGGAGCCCCCCCCCCCCAACGAGCACGAATGCACCGCCACCTTGTGAGACACCACGCCATCCAACAGAGCAGGATCACCAACCACTTCGACACCCTTCTGAGCAGCAAGAGGCTCCTCCTCACCCGCCGTGGAGCCATGCAAGGCCGAACCAGAGGAGAAAGGAGGAATAGCCTCAGGACCCACAACCTGAGCATCGCCATCCACCCCATGCAAGGGAGGAGCACACTCACCAGCCGCCACCACCTGAGCGAAAGAGCGAGAGTCGCGACCGCCATGCTTGCGAGGAGCACAAGCACGCTCCGGCTCAGCAACAAACCGCGACCCCGAACCAGCCGAAGAAGACCAGCAGGAAGCCCTCCGATGTCCGGGTTTACCACAAAGAAAACACCGAGGGGGAACAAAACACTCGGACGCAGAATGTCCCCGAGAATCACAACGGAAACACCTCTTACCCGGCTTAGCATGGGAGACCCGGGTCCAGCCTCCATCACCGGCGTCAGCCATTACAGCATGCGACCTCGAGAAAGCACCGCGTTCCCTACCGAAAACACCGACAGGACCCCGCGCCTTAGGTCTCCACGCCCTCCGGGGGTTTGGAAGCCACCGAACACCAAAAGGCCTGCGGAACTCATCCACACGTCGCTCCCGACTTGACCCTCGAGTCCCATCAGACGTACGCCCCCGGCGCTCCCTACGAACTTCGCACGTCCTACGACCCCCGCTCCCCATCCGAGACCCTCACATCCTGCCAGTGGTTGTAACATGGTTGTTCCATGTGTTGACTTGCTCTGCTTACAGCATATGAGATATCTGGTATGGTGACAGTTAGGTAAAGAAGTTTTCTGACCAGACTTCTATATCGAGTAACATCTTCGAAGATCGGATCAGAAGATGTGAGGTGTTTCTTTGGATCAGCATGAATGCTAGCTGGTTTGCACCCAAGTAGTCCAACTTCAGTAAGGATATCCAGACAGTATTTTCTCTGTGAGAGATGCTTAATAAATATCTGAGAGAGCCCATATCTTTGGTAATGAATACCCTCTGAAGAAAAGTTTTGGTCTCTAGTATCCCATTATCATCATCCCCTGTACAACCATGTCATCTACATATACAACAAGAATAGCAGTACCAGTTGATCGCTTTCTGACAAATACTGAATAATCAGAGGTTGTTTTTTTGAAGCCAAGGGTGCTGATTTATGTAGTTAGTCTATCAAACCATGCCCTGGGGCTCTGTTTCAGGCCATAAATTGCCTTTCGAAGTCGACATATACACTCCCCCTTGACTTCGTAGCCTGGAGGTTGTATCATGTATACCTCCTCATCCAGATCTCCATACAGAAAGACATTTTTCACATCCAGTTGATATATATGCCATGCTTTATTAGTTGCCACTGAAAGAATAGTCCTAATAGAGCCCATACAAGCAACATGAGAGAAGATTTCAAAGTAATCCACCCCATATATTTGGGTAAAGCCTTTTGCCACAAGACGAGCTTTCAGTCTGTCAATGGTCCCATCTGGAGATTGTATGGTTGTGAGATCCATCTGCAAGCAACAGGTCGGACCCCTTTTGGGCATTGCACGAGATCCCTTGTCCCTCTTGAAGTAAGGGCATTCATTTCTTCATTCATGGCTGCTTTCCATGATGGATCCTGTAAGGCACAATGGTGGTCTCTTGGAATAAGAAAGTTCATGAGAGCATCTGCATATCATCTGTCAGGGGATGATAAATGAGCAGTAGTAGTGTAGTGAAACATAGGGTGGATAGTACATTGCCGCTTTGGTCGTCGAAGAGCAATTGGAAGCTCCAGAGGATCATCCGGGACAAGAACGAAGGGGACACTTCAAGAAGGTATATCATCCTGTAAAGTAGGCATTGGTAAAGGAATTTCAGGTAGCGGAGATACGTGCTTGCGCTTGTAGACAATAGGTGGAGGTAATTCTAGAGGAATATCTGTGACATATTGAGTGAAAAAGCTAGTCTGTCCGAAGAAGGTTACATCAGCCGATATATAATACCGATGTCCAATAGGATCATAATCATAACTGTAGCCTTTTTTAGTATGAGAATAACCTAAGAAGACACATTTTATGGCACGAGGAGATAGTTTGTCAGCATTGTGGAAATTATGGACGAGGCAACACATCCAAAGATTCGCAGAGCTAGGAGAAAGAGGGTTTCGTTAGGATGTAATAAAGCGAATGGTGTTGATCCATGAAGGGAAGTGGAAGGGACTCTATTAATGAGGTGGACAACGGTAAAGGATTTAGGAACTTTCATTTGGGTGATGAGGGATCGTGCAATATTGAGTAGGTGCCTAGTTTTCGCTCGGCTACACTGACATGATGTCTGATGAATTGTGCCTTGAGATGCAAAGAAGTTGGTTAGGTCATTTTGGGTAAACTTCAAAGCATTGTCAGAGCGTAAAATTTTGATTCATGAGGAGAAAATGTTCTGGACATAATGGAAGAAATTTTTGACAATGATATTAATCTCTGAATGTTTCTTTAATAAATAGACCCAATATGACTTACTGTGATCATCGACAAAGACGACAAAATACTTGTGACCACTCAGAGTACGGACCGGACATGGTCCCCAAATATCACAATGGACTAAAGAAAAAGGGACTTCACAACGAGGTTCAATGCGAGCAGGAAAAGATGCTCGATGATGTTTTTCGAACTAACACGCCTCCTGTAGAGATAGATATTATTATGCTATGTACCTGTTCGTTATTTCTTTGTTTCCTCTGGACTACTTTGTACTTTACCCTTAAGGTCTCTCCCTATATAAGAGAGCCTTGGGTTTCTCTGAATAATCAATCTCAGTTTTTCTCCCAACTTGGTATCAGAGCCCAAGCCCTAGGGCTCTCCACCTCTCGCCGCCCACCCCAACCCACCGCCCACCCTCTTCTCGTCGCCACCGCCAAACCCATCGCCGCCCGCCACCGCCGCCTCTCTCGGCCCCTCCGCCACCAGCCCCTCTCGGCACCGCCGGACCCCCTAGCCCCACCCAGCGGGCTCCTCTCGGCACCGCCGGACCCCCCAGCCCCACCCAGCGGGGTCCGCCGGACCCCCCAGCCCCACCCGGCAGGCTCCTCTCGTCGCCGGCTCCAAGTCTTGCTGGTCCCCCTACCGGCGTGGTTGCTCGTTTGCTCTAGCGGTACCGCTAGGGCGGTTTTCCTAGTGCCTTGGGCCTAGCCGTCTCTTCCTCAAGGTGTATGGGTTTGGGTGCGTAACGTCTACATACACACTCGAATCCTATGCAGTTTGTGTAGACATCTGTCACTTTGTCTACAAACCCTAGTTCTTCTCCAGCGGCGATATGTCAGAATCGAAGGTTGATATGCCCTCCATAGGCGCATTCAAAGGTCCTGCGCCAATAGTCAAGATGGACGGGTCGAATTATGAGCTTTGGGCGATGCAGTTCATGAGCCTCATGAAGTCGAATGGTAAGAATCACATTCTTACCGAGGATGAGCCAGCAGAGAAGACAGGGATATATGCCTCGTGGGAGGTTGATGACTCCTATGCAAAGGTCTGGTTGTCAGGTACATTGACGATGGAGATTGCCAACGATGTTCTCCATCAGCCCACTGCCAAGGCAATGTGGGATATCCTAGCTTCTACATATTCGCAGGTGCGAAATGAGACCAAGATGTTACAACTGCAGCATGACATATTCACGATGAAGCAGAACGACAGACCTCTTCACTCCTTATACACATCCCTGAGGGGGATGTTTGAGAAGTTATACAATACTATCCCACTCACAGCGACTCCTGAACAACAGAAGACATTTCGGAATGCCACCATGGTGGGCGTCCTACTTGCGGACCTTGATCCTGAATATGACGCCGCCCGTTCGCAGATCTTAGTCGATGCAGTTATTCCTCCAGTGGAGGATGTTTACAGGAGGCTCAGTCGCCTTACATTTTCTTCCAGTTCTTCTACTCCGCCCCCATCGGCGATGGCAGTTTCGCGTGGGAGAGGTGGTCCGTCTTCTGGTCGTGGACGTGGACGTGGACCCCAGGGCAGGTATGGTCGATTTACTCAGCCATGTTCCTACTGTCACCGCACATGACACTCGGAGGAGACATGCTATTCTAAGCATGGGTTCCCAGCATCGGTACGTGTATCAGAGCACTCTTGATGCAGCGTGACGTCACGCTGCATCAACTCTCAGCCCCAGTTGGCATCTACTGCAGACAACCGTTTTGAGGAACTTGTGGTACGTCTCCGCGATATTATGCCACAATCATCTGGTGATTCTTCTGGTGGACCTTCAGATGTTGCCGCTGCAGCCTCTGCCAGTTCATCTGCTGCTGCTAGTACCTTAGGTAGATCTACTGCATTTACACCATCTCATGATATCTCTGATTGGATTATAGATTCGGGTGCCACACATCATCTCTGCTGAGATCGAGATAGACTTGAGTCCTACAGGGACATTCCTCACGGCCGCTCAGTGCAGATTGCAGATGATACTCATTCCCCCCTTGTTAGACAGGGGGAGGTCTTCTTATCCTCTACTATGCATCTACAGAATGTCCTACATGCTCCTGAGTTCTCGATGAATCTGTTATCTATTAGTCAGATTACGAAGGATTTGCATTGTCGTGGTATATTTGACCCGTCTTCTTTTATTTTTCAGGACATACTAACGGGCAGGGTGATTGGCTGTGGCTCTGAGCAGAATGGTCTATATCGGCTGGTTCATAATTCTTATGCTGGCGTCTCCTCTCATTCGACCGGACCAGTTTCTCCGTACATCTGGCATCTCTGTTTTGGTCACCTCTCGCTCTAGAAAATGCGCTATCTTCTACCTCAGATCTCTCCCAGTTCGTCCTTTCGCTGTGAAGCATGTCAGTTGGGAAAGCATCATTGGTCGAGCTTTCCTAGTCGTCAGAGTCGGAGCAGTAGCTCCCCGTTCGAGTTGTTTCATATAGATATATGGGGTCCAAGTCGTGTACCCGATCATCAGGGGCACATATTTTATCTAATGGTAGTGGATGATTTCTCTCGTGTATCTTGGGTCTTTCTTTAAAAGAATAAATCTGAAGGAGGAGATGTGATCAAGAATTTGATTAATGAAGTGCAAAATGTGTTCTCTTCTACTGTCAAATATGTTCGTACAGATAATGCCCTAGAATTTTGCACACGATCCCTCTCTCAATTTCTTTCATCAAAGGGCATTATTCACCAAACCACTTGTGCGTACACATCTCAGCAGAATGGTGTAGCGGAAAGAAAGCATCGCCATCTCCTTGACATTACTCGAACCCTACTGATTCAGAGTTGTGCTCCTATTTCTTTCTGGGGGGATGCTGTTCTTACTGCGTGCTATCTGGTCAATCGTATGCCATCTTCTGTTCTTGGTGAGAAAATACCTCTCTCTATCATTTTTCCTGACAAGGAATTATTCTCACTTACTCCACGTGTCTTTGGTACTGTGGCATTTGTTCATCTTCTGTCTCCTGGACTTGACAAACTCTCTCCTAGAGCTGTCAAGTGTGTCTTTGTCGGTTATTCTCGGACTCAGAAGGGCTATCGGTGTTATGATCCCATAAACAAGAAATACTTCGTTAGTATTGATGTCACATTCTTTGAGTCTGTTATGTATTTTTCTCCTGCAGGTGACAGACTGGTTCCATCCACTACCAATGATGATGTCTATGTCCCTCCACCTCCTACTTGGAGTTCACCTGAGTCTCCTCCTGTTCCTGCCCCTACATCATCTTCACCACCACCACCACCACCACCACCACCACCACCACCTCCACCTCTTCCACGACCTCCCATTCCACCTCTACCAAAATTCTATACGCGTCGGTTAGGTCCTGCTCAGGCTACACGTCAGCCACCCATCACACCTCAGGTATGTTCAGATGGCATTACTACTGACGGGTCAGGTATGGTACATGTGCAGGATTCTTCATTGCAGGAGGAAACTACACCATATAGTACAACAGAAGATGATCTTGATATTCCTATTGCTATCCGGAAGCAGAAGCAGATGTGTGCCTCTTATCCCTTTGCTTCACAGGTGTCGTTTCACTGTCTCACTGGAGACTTTCAGAGATTCGCTGCAGCGTTGTCTTCCGTGGATATACCACGGACCTACCAGGATGCTATGAAGATTGATTGCTGGAGATTGGCTATGGAAGATGAGATGCGTGCATTGCAGTCTCGTGGCACATGGTCTTTGGTTATTGCTTCTCATGATGCATCTATTGTGAGCTGTAAGTGGGTCTTCACAGTTAAATATCATGCAGATGGCAGTCTAGATCGGTACAAAGCACGCTTGGTCGCACGTGGTTTTACACAAACCTATGGCGTGGACTATATGGACACTTTCTCTCCAGTGGCTTGACATTTCTACCCTTTGCATTCTCTTATCTGTGGTTGTGGTCCGTAACTGGAGTATATCTCAACTGGATGTCAAGAATGCTTTCTTGTATGGAGATCTGCAGGAGGAAGTCTACATGCAGCAGCCACCAGGGTTTTCTGCTGAGGGGGAGAAGCATATGGTGTGGACTTCACAAGGCAATTTATGGCCTCAAACAGAGTCCAAGAGCGTGGTTCCAGAAGCTTTCTAATCTTATTGAACATCAGGGATTCAAGAGGTCAAATGCAGACCACTCATTGTTTGTTTAGAAGTCATCGGCAGGTACGGTTGTTATCATGGTCTATGTTGATGATATTCTGGTTACAGGAGATGATATTCATGGCATAGAAAGGGCGAAGGCATTCCTAGGCCGTCAGTTCGTTACGAAGGATCTTGGAACCCTAAGATATTTTCTGGGGTTGGAATTTGCCAGGAATGCACAGGGTTTGGTTATGACCCAACGGAAGTACATTACAGAATTCTTGATTGAAACAGGCATGACTGGATGCAAACCATCAAGTATTCCCATGGATCCAAGCACGAAGTTGTATGATGATGATACTGCTGAAGTGGATAAGAGGAGATATAGAGAAATGGCGGGTAAGCTCCTTTATATTACCATAACTCGACCTGATATTGCCTTTGAAGTAAGCAGGGTGAGTCAATTTATGGAGCAGCCAAGACAAGTTCATATGGATGCTATACACATGATACTGAGGTATCTGAAGTCTTCTCCAGGTTCAGGGCTGCTGTTTCGAAAGGGCACAGATTTGTCTATCTCGGCATGTGCAGACGCCGATTATGCATGATGTCCTAAGGATCGAAAATCAACCTCAGGATTCGCAGTGTTTGTTGGATGCTCTCTGGTTTCTTGGAAAAGCAAGAAACAAACTGTTGTGGCAAGGTCCAGTGCTGAATCCGAATATAGGGCCATGGCGCAAGCCAATACGGAGATGATGTGGGTTCGATCAGTACTAGAGGATTTACATGTAGCCGTACCTCTACCCATGCAGCTTCAGTGTGACAATCAGGCAGCCTTGTTCATTGCCAACAATCCAGCTTTTCATGGAAGAACCAAGCATATAGAAGTCGACTGCCATTACACTAGAGACTTGATCCAGAGAGGGTTGATATCTACAACTCACATGAGCTCAGGGGATCAGACTGCGGATTTATTTATTTTTTAAGCCAAAGCTCTTCGGGGGATGCACGCTATGGTGATCGCCCCAAAATTTTATTAAAAAGGCGGTGAAAGAAAGGAAGAAGAGAGTGTTACAGACGCCTAGGATCGAGCGGATCCCGCAGGAAACCCAAAAGAAAAACGCATTACAGTAGCAGCGAATCATTGACAACCAAAGAAACGTGCACGGGAATATTCTCCTTGTAAAACCTTTGACCCCTGAAAATCTTCGCATTCCGTCCAAGCAAAGAGACTGCGGATGTATTCACCAAGCCGTTGCTCAGAGGACCTTTTCAGAGATGTTCACCCAAGCTGAGCATGATAGACATCTATGCTCCACCTTGAGGGGGAGTGTAGAGATAGATATTATTATGCTATGTACCTGTTCGTTATTTCTTTGTTTCCTCTGGACTACTTTGTACTTTACCCTTAAGGTCTCTTCCTATATAAGCGAGCCTAGGGTTTTTCTGAATAATCAATCTCAGTTTTTCTCCCAACACCTCCCGTTCGAAAGGCTTCAGCGTAGAGAGTTCAGGAAAATCGAGGAGATAGGTTGGCAGAAGGATGACCAAGACGAATGTGCCAAAAGAAGAGGATCTTCAGAGATTGACGCAACGCCAACAAACTTAGAGTCGGAGGGAATATCAAGATGATAGAGACTGTTCTTCTCATGTTCCCCACTAAAAATTTGTGTCGTCCAGATGTCCTGAAAATAACAAGATTCATCAAAAATAACTCGACAGTTAAGCTCTGTGTAGAGCTTTTGAACAGGTAAAAGACTAAGAGGAAAAATCGGAGCACAATGATTTCCTGTAAGCCTAAATTTGGAAGAGAACTCCACAGTGCCTACTGCAGTAATGGGCGAATGCGTCCCATTAGCTACATGAACAATCTTCATAGAGGAAGATGGATGGGAAGAGGCGAGAAGGCTATTGTCCCCCGTCAGTTGGGTAGACACACCAGAATCAATAATCCAAGCAGGAGCAGATACAGAAGCAGAGCTAGCAATTATACCTATAATAGTGGCCAAACTAGCAGTAAGAGTAGAAGAACCAATATCACAGACCGGGGAGTTTTGCAGTAATTGACGAATGCGAGCATATTCAGCAACGGAAAATGATGTCTGACTATCTGTAGAGGGCTGATCAGTGGAGGCCTCAGTAGTATCATAAGTACCATCATATGGAGTGGCCTCATATGCAATGTTAGCATTGGGAGGCATGCCAAATTTCACCCAGCATCATTCAGACGGATGATTCCAGCGACCACGTGCGGTTTGGATGGGGATCCGGCCGGCTGGCGCCCACTAGACTAGAGGGACTGGGAAATTAATAAAGTACAAAACTTATCTTCAAGCTTTACCTTATTTTGATCGTTTAGAGGGCGATCGTTGAGTCACTGAATGAAGTCCTCCCTTTCTTTCGAAGGCGCTGATCTGCAACGAAGCAGATATGACTAACTAAGATCTGATATATGGCGACGACAACAACATGTCGTAGAAGGATACCTGAGGTGGGGCCAACGACCCACAGAGACAAACGTATCTACAACCACATCCCCGAGCGGCAGTCAAACGGGGGCGTGAATGCGAGATGCTAGCGGAATGATCGGCCGGACGGAGGCGGGGGCTGCTTCCTTCCCACCGCGTCCTGACTTTTGTGTCGGAGATATAAAGCGAGTGCACCGGAAAAGAACAGGAACTGGGTCGACTATGGCGAAGCATCCGAAGCACAATGTGTGCCTGGATAACGATAAGCAGTAGGATCACGCCCACGTCCGCGACCAAAGTCACGACCACGTCCAGTCTCGCGATCCACGTCCTCTACCAATGTCACGGCAACGACCCCCTAGTAATTGTGTTGTCCTCGAGCATAGTGAGCAATAGCCTCTATAGATGGTGTAGGAATAGAGCGATCAGTAGGATCATCAAGTTCTTGTAGGAGATCAAAGATGGTCTCAAGAGTTGGTAGGGCATCCACGGTCAGAAATTGGTCCTTTTCTGGCTTATACCGTGGATGCAGTCCAGATAAAAAACGGTACACTTGCCATTCTACATGTTCTCCTATCCTCTTGTCGCAGCAAGCTGGCTGTAAGATGAGAAGCTCCTCGAATAGGCTCGTGAGAAGCCTGTAGTATTCAACCAAGGTGGTATCACCTTGATTGGCAGACCACATCAGACTATATATGTCAGAGAGTCCGGACTTGGTAGTCTTCTGTGAGTAGGTGTGTTCGAGACTCTCCCACATTTCCTTGGCTGTTTCTTTGTACAGAAGATTTGAAGCTGTACTTGAATCAACGTTGTTAGTCATCCAAGTGATGACCTGACAGTTGTCTACAAACCATGCATCATAATCTTTGTCCGTCTGCTGGAGCGGATCCTTGGTTAGAATAGAGATCTTTCATCGACCACCAATGAACACTTTGAAGATCGAGACCATATTACATAGTTCTCAGCACCCTTCAATTTGATAGAAGTGCCCTGTATCATCATAGATGCAGGTGGATACACATGCTTGGTCTCTGCAGTTGGCTTGTTCTTGATAGAAGACACGACAGTCGATTAGGTCAAGAATAAGTGACCTAGCACTATGTAGTTGTCTTTAATCGCGATTCACATGATCTAATCAATCATCAGAGATGATTTTCGTGGTCGCTGGATTTCTTCTCAGAGATGTTGCAGTGATTTTGGCAGATCTGAATGTTGCTCAGGTAGGACAGGATTACTCCAGGACAAGGGAGAAACCCTCAACGGGCGCAAGGACCGAGCGAGGCATTGCTGCTGTTGGAGCGGCATTGCTGGTGCTATAAGGAATCTCCAGGCGTTGGGGCAATGTCGCTGGCGCGCAAGGCGTCGGGACATAATCTTCTGCTAGGACAAGCAAAGTGGTGCTAGGGACCCTCCTTGACTGCACAAGATCGCACTAGGTCGCACAGGGCGACGCTACGACATCGCACAACACCTTCGATGGTGCGAAACCTCCAGGCGGGTCGCGCTAGGGCGCACAACTTGTCGCTAGGGCCCCGTGCAATGACTCCTTTTGGGGCGAAATCTCCAGGCGGCGCTGCTGGAGGGGTCGTAGGCTATGGCGCCGTCGCTGGAGCCGTTAGACTGAAGAAAGAAGGCCTGAAGCCTTCCGATCTTCCGTGGAAGGCTCGAAGCAGGGCAACACATGAGAGAAGTCGGCCTGGGCACGTAATTTTTTTATCGGAGAGAGAAAGGCTGGTGGTGGTAGGCAGGTGTTAGGTCAGAACACCGGTATAGAGCCGCTGTTCTGATACCATGTGGAAACGTAACAGAGGATAGAATTGTTGTCTTATTCAAGAGGTCTATGTTAGAAAATAGGAATGCGGAAGCGATAATGATAAACAGAGCATAAAGAACAGAAAAATAAACTTGGAACACCAAGATTTTACGTGGAACCCTACATAACAAGGATGCAGAAAACTATCTAAACGGCCGTTTAAACGCATGCGGTGCTCGACCGTATCGTTTAACCAAAATCGGGTCCATAAACGGTTGGGCCGCATAAACGGCCTTAAATGACCGTTTAAACGGTCTTAAACGGCCTTAAGCGACCTTTTAAACAGTCAGAAATAGCCTTTTAAGAACATTGATATAGTTTCTTCAAAGGATCACCATTATCCATGCCTCTTTGGATTCATGCTATGAATTGTAATTGCTTATCTTGTCTATTTTGACATTTGGTTATTATGTTATTAATTTTGACAATTGGATGGAATATTTCCTTGAATTTAACAATATTTGATCTATATAGTGAATCAATGATTATATTTTTCTTATTTATTTATACTTTTTTATTAATTATATGTATATAATAATTTTTTATTAATTAAAAATGCAAAACCGCATAACCCGTTTAATTTCCGTTTAAACTCCCGCATACCATTTAATCAGTAATCAATGACCCTACCGACTGAATACCGCATACCGCGTTTGCAACCTTGCTTCCTAAGGAGCATGATGAAACCACGGGAGAAGGCTTCAAAGGGCCATATGCTTCATTGCTTTTTCTCACTGGATACAATGGGTGTGGGGGTCTATATATAGCCCCTACTGAGTCTCCACATCTCCAAACTGGTCTATGCGAGACTAAACAACTGGATGGGGTAAATGGATCCTGGAGGTATCCATTTACCCATCTACAACATAAGATGCACACAACCAAATACTCCAACACTCCCCATCAAGCTGGACCATGTAATGCTCAACTTGGACAAACAGAAAGAAACTCAACTCACGATACATGATACTGCAGACAATATCAACTCAATGCGCACAACTGTCGGCTGCTGTCGAGGACGTTGCTTCTCATGTCGTGCATGTGAGGAGGACGAACGGGCTAGAGTGTGAGTCAACGTGAGGGCTCGGAATTTGACATCGAGTCTGAAGCCGCACATCAAAGTGAGGACTTGGAATCTGAACACCGAGTCTGAAGCTGCACTGTAGAGTCTGGAATATGAATTGTCGGGAATATGGAATCTAGAGAATCTGGATCTGACTCGGACCTGTAACTCTACACAATACTCCCCCTTTCTCCCATACTAGTTGGAATATATGTCATCGACTATGTTGGGGGAAGACAAGAAAATGGGGGTAAATAAAATATGCATAAGTCGATAATCATCAATCGTTTTTTTGACATTTTTTCCTGGCTATTTCCTTTTTTGATAGCCGTTCACCTTTTTTTTAATCAGCTTTTCAAATCATTTTTTTGAAACATTTTTAAGCCGTTTCATCATTTTTTACACCTTTTTCTTCTCGTATTTTTTTTATTTTTTTCAAGCATGTGTACGACTTTTTATTTATACGTGCCTTTTTCAAAAAGCAGATTTTTTTAAACATTCTATCGGCCCACTTGGACCCAACTCTTTTCTCTCATTTTTTAAACATTCCTGGCCTATATAGAACCACACATACGACTCCCCCTCCCCCCTTTTTTTAAAACTTAGGCCCAATTGGCCTGATCTTTCACACGCTCTCCTTTTTTTAATGACTGACGCTCCAACCCAAAATTGGGCTCTCATTTTTTTAACAAAGGAGGGCCATCGGGCCCTAGGGTTCCCCATCATCTCTTTCACGGCTAGGGTTCCCACCTGGTAACCCTTCTCATCCACGTCGCCTGCTGGAGATACCGCTGGAGAGGAGCAGCGAAGGGACTTCGAGCTGCGCCAGGGAAAGGGCGCTGAGGAATGAGGTGCCACCAGGTGTGATGGGCCTTGTTGACTTAGGGCTGAAGAGATGGGGCGGCGCTGCTTCGGCCAGAAGATGGTGTGGGGCCCTGTTTCCACCACTTACGGAGAGGGTTGAATGTTGGCGGTACGTGATCTGGAGCTAGGGCTTCGCTTGCGTCTGGAGTAGTTGGTTCGTGCGCATGAGTTGAAGGTCGAGCGCCTTTTTCCTGTTGGACTGTGGGTTCCCACACGAGAGAGGAGCTCCTGCTTGAGGACTCCTCCGACTGGAGCTTGGAGACATGGTGGTGCTGCCAGAGGCCCGATGCCTCATCCATCGTCGGGAGGTCCTCCTGGATCGTGCGCCTGATGCTGGAGGGTTGTCGCCTGGAAGTTCAGCCTAGGAGCGGCTTTGCCGCCGCCGCGATGCGGCTTGGGGAAGAGTCGCGCCTCTTGCGAGTGGCGCCATATTGGATTTGCGCCTCCTGTGCATGATTGAGGGGAGTTGCGGCACCTAGAGAGCGCCTCCTGCGATGAATCGAGCGTCGCTGCGTGGATGAAGCTGCGTGGATGAATTGAGGGGAGTTGCGGCACATAGATTAGGGTTCCGGATCGGAACCCTAGAACTTGGATCTTGAACCCGATAAAACTCTTCTCGAACAATCTTCAAGAACAGAAATTGCAAGAACGATCGAGAACTGAATTTGATAATCGAATCTTGAACAAAAATAAAAGACAAACTCCTTGAGATTCGACTCGCTCTGATACCCTGTTAGAAAATAGGAATGCAGAAGCGATAATGATAAACAGAGCATAAAGAAAAGAAAAATAAACTTGGAACACTAAGATTTTACGTGGAACCCTACTCCCTAAAGAACGGGATGAAACCACGGGAGAATGCCTCAAAGGGCCATATGCTTCATTGTTTTTTCTCACTGGATACAATGGGTGTGGGGGTCTATATATAGCCCCCACTGAGTCTCCACATCTCCATACTGGTAGATGTGGGACTAAACAACTGGATGGGGTAAATGGATCCTGGAAGTATCCATTTACCATCTACAACATAAGATGTACACAACCAAATACTCCAACAGTCTAGGGCTCCTTATATAGGAGGAATCCCTAGATAGCTTAATAAAGCGGAAAATACAAGAGTACCCCCTTCACAGGGAATTACAATAATAAAATAGAACTGTTGACTGAATATTACTAACAATTATGAATTTAAGATGTTATACGGATCGACTGTGGCTGCAACTGAGAGGGCGGTTGCGACGGAGCGAGGTTGCATGCGGCGTAGAATTTAAGATGCACCAATTAGATGAAAACTCCACATAGAATTTAGAATGGAAATGACAACCGGAGAGAAAAATAACCTTGATGAATGATGGATCTTCTAAACAAGATTCTCGAGAATGCCAACAAGGAGATCGAGCATCGCCAGAGGGAGGTTGGGTAGGGGCGACGAGAGAGGCAAAGGTCAGGGGAGGCAGAGGGAGGTTGGGTGGTGGCGGAGGGAGTAAGAGGGAGGCGGAGGGCGCATGGGGAGGCTAGGGTTGGCATGGGGAGTCGGGAGGCAGAGGACGCAGGGGGAGGCGAAGAACGCATGGGGCGGAGGGCGCAGGGGGAGGCGGGGGTGGAGCGGAGGGCGCAGGGGGAGGCGGAGGTCGACAAGGGGAGGCAGTGGGCGGCGACCAACAGGAGGAGGAGGTCAGGAGGAGGCGGGGGTGGCGGCCTGGGCATGGAAGAAAGGTGTCGGGGGTGGGAGGGATATTAACCCTAATTTTATTTTAAAATATTAAATATATAATACGAATATCTGTGTTCGTAACTGGATTCGTTTTTTTCGTATCCGTATTCACCAACTCAAGATTCTTATTCGGATTCGTATCCGCAAAAAAATCGTTTAGAATATTCGTATTGTATTCGTCTGTTTAAAAAAAAAAGAAATATATCCTCTTAAAAACGAATACAAATACGAACGAATACAAATATTACCGCACCCGTTTGCGTCCCTAGTTATTTATGAATAATTGAGCTTTTGTTCTTTCCAATATTATTCTATGCCTTCTATTATGCTATTAATTGAATGAAAGGATTTCTAAAAAAAATAATTGAACGAAAGCGCTCACTCATCCCTCCCGTCACCCTGAATTCTTTCTCTGGCGAATCGACGTAATAACTACACCTCAGCAGAGAGTTCAGAGGACAGTAGGACTAGATATTTGGGAGTCAGGTACGCCTTTCTGCTGAAGCCTATGGGTGGAAGAGGATGGAGCTGGTCAGAGGAATCTACCTTAAATAGCTATAAAAAGTAAGGGGTTTATGTATATGTCCGATATCATGCGTATGCTCCACTTTTTTTTTACTAAAATTGTGTCATTTTACATATTCTGTCCCTCAACTTTTCATCCATGGTGTTTCTTTAAATGCAATTTCAACGAAATAGATGCAAAAATATATTTAAGGGTACAAATATTTTGTTTTTATTTTCATTTTGCTAACCTCCCTCCCTCTCTCCCTTTCCTCTTTGAGCGTGATAAATAAGGAGTCCCATGAGGACTAGAGAGAGGTCCCCTGAGGAGTAGGGAGAGGTTGGGGTTGGGATATGAGGGGACTGGGTTACGACGACACAATAGGGGAGAGGGGTCCCTTAGAGAGAGGTCGTATGTGTGTGTTGGAAGGGGAGATGCAAGGGGTTGCGTGTAGCCACATGGGAGAGGGGGTTGTGGGTCGGGGAATCATTGTGGGTTGTGGTGGGGGTCTCTGGACGGAGTTGTGAGGTTTTGTGATGAGGATGAGGAGTTGCAATGGCAGGGGGATGTTATGGACGCCGTTGTGGCTTAAGAAGAGTGGCCATAGGAGCTAGATGATATGCAAATGAAGGCAGATTAATGGGATAACTGAAGATTGAGGAAATTGAAAAAGATGATGAAACTTGATAAAGCTAACATAGATTTATCTAGTTTGAAGGTGGAAAAGACATGTAGCTGGTTTGACTGAAGACAGGAGTAGTTGGTTTTGATTATGGTATTAAGAGCCTTGCAAGGAACTACATGACTGTAATGAATTGGAGAATTTCTGCAGCTGAACACGTGGAACCAGTGGTTGGGCCAAGCTGACAAGATGCTGAAGGGTGTAATGCAGATCCAGACGGACGAGGGTGGTGTCGGGAAGTTGATGCATAATGCGGTGTTGGTCATTGAGGGTTTGAAACTAGTGAAAATCTTAGAGATTTATCTGAAACAAAGCGAAAGAGGTGTTTTGGACTCACCATAAAAGAGCTGGCCTGAGGTGGAAGATAGCGTAAAGATCGGGGCGGCCATTGTGGGGAGTGTCAGATGATGGAGGTTCTTGTCTAATATTGGTGAAGGCGGAACATGGGCGGAAGACCTTTTGCATTGTGAAAGGGATACATTGTTCCATAGTTATGTTGTATTGGTGGCTAATGACTGCATCCAATATCATAAGTATAGAGATAGATATTATTATGCTATGTACCTGTTTATTATTTCTTTGTTTTCTTTGGACTACTTTGTACTTTACCCTTAAGGTCTCTCCCTATATAAGAGAGCCTAGGGTTTCTCTGAATAATTAATCTCAGTTTTTCTCCCAACATGGTATCAGAGCCCAAGCCCTAGGGCTCTCTCCCTCTCCCCACCCGCCGCCCTCTCTCCTCTTGCTCATCCCGCCGCCGCCGTCGGCTCGGATCCCCGCCAACCAACTCTCGGCGGTCCCCGATCCCCGGTGGTTCCCAGCCCCGCCGCCAACCCCCCCGGTGGTTCCCAGCCCCGCCGCTAACCCCCCCGGTGGTTCCCAGCCCCGCCGTCAACCCCCCTGGCGGCTCCCAGTAACGCCGCCACCCCCCGACGGCCCCCTAGTCCCGCCGCCATCACCCCTGACGGCCCTAGCCGAGTCCCGGTGCCCCAAGGCGTGCCCTAGCCGATCCTCGGCGATCCCCGGCGTGCCCGTACTCGTCTCTTCCTCCGGATAGATGGATTTGAGTGCGTAACGTCTACATACGCACTCGAATCCTCTGCAGTTTGTGTAGACATCTATCACTTTGTCTACAAACCCTAGTTCA